>CAJDSM010001803.1:0-18924 GCA_903981925.1 Ostrea lurida
TTTATCACACTGACATAAAATCAAAGTCCGTTTATGCCATGTCGACATTTGCCCATCTGAACTTCTCGCGCTTGCAGTTTGGTAGATTTTCTCCTACAGGCACTTCCCACTTCTTGACCTGAATACAATGTTGTTGAGAGAGATCCCGGCAGGTATTATTACAGTAACGCATATTTATACATGAGGAGGGCCCCTTGCCCCAAAGGGCCTACCCTGAAAATTTCAACTTCATTAAATGAGGGCTTCACGGATTATGTCCCAGTCCTCAGTCTAATTATAACACTATTATTGATTAACAGCCAAAATATCGTCGGGCTCGGAAGTCCAAAACCAGGCAGTGGTGACACCATATACCATATTTAATACATTGAGGGGGGCCCCCTGTGCCCCAAAGGTCTACCCTGAAAAATTTCAACTCTCTAAAGTGAGCTTCACCGGTATGCACCAGTCCCATCTTTATACACATATTGTATAGCGAGTAGTCGTCGGCTCGAAGTACCAAAACCAGGCAGGGTAACATAACCATATTTATACATGAGGGCCCTTGCCCCAAAGGCCTACCCTGAAATTTTCAAGTCTCTAAGTGGGCTTCACGGTATGCCACCAGTCCCATCTTTATACACTATATTATTGTGATACAGCGAATAGTCGTGGCTTCGGAAGGCCAAAACCAGGCCAGAGCAAAATACCATATTTATACATCAGGGGCCGCCTTGCCCCAAAGGGCCTACCTGAAAATTTCAACTCTTAAAGTGGGCTTCACGGTTATGCACCAGTCACATCTTTATACACTATATTAATGTATACAGCGAATAGTCGTCGGCTCGGAAGTCCAAAACCAGCAGGGTAACATAACATATTGATACATGAGGGGCCCCTTGGCCCAAAGGGCCTACCACTTAAATTTAACTCTCTAAAGTTATTTTTGTCGGCTTCACGGTATGCACCCAGTCCCATCTTTATACAACTATATTATTGATACAGCGAATAATTCGTCGGGCTCGAAGTCCAAAAACCAGGCAGATGGTAACATAACCTATTTATACAGTAGATGGGGCTCCCGTTGCCCCAAAAGGCCCCATTACCCTGAAAATTTCAACTCTGCCATTAGAAAGTGTAGTTCACTTCTAGTGATGTGCTACCAAAATGCCCTATTTCTTTAATACTATCGTGATTGTTTGTGAATAACAGTGGAAATAGTCTCGTCTGGCTCGAATAGTCTCGAAACCAGGCAGTGGTAACATAATCCATCATTTATACCACACTGTGTGAGGCATTGCCCAAAGAGGCCTACCCTGAAAATTTCAAGTCTCTAAAGGGTGGGCTTTCACGGTAGATGCACCTAAGGTATCCCAATATTTTATGACACGAGAATTATTGTATACAGCGACATAGTCGTGTTTACGAGGCTCATGGCTTAGTTTCAGGGTTATGGGCCAAAGCCCTCAACAGCTGGTACTTAGGATTAGTCCATAAATCCATGGTCAAGTATGGCCAAACAGAACTCAACAGCAAAATATTTATACATACAGGGGCCCTTGCACCCCAAGGACCTACCCTGAAAAAATCTTCAACTCTCTAAAGTGGGCTTCACGTACTGCACCAGTAAAATCTTTATTAACTATAATCTATTCGTAACAGCGAATAGTGTTCGGGCTATCGCGACCCATAGTCCACTAAAAACCAGGTCACTCCAACACTTAACCAATAATTTTATCATCATCAGGTTGTGCTCTCCCCTGTTCTAGCCAAGAGGACCTAACCCTGAAAATTTCAAACTCTCTAAAGTGGAGTATCACTCTGGTAGTGCACCGGAGTTCACATTCATTTTATATCAAACATGTAGGGTATACAAGCGGAATAGTCGTCGAATCTACGGAAGGATATATATACAGATAAATCATGTAACAGATAACTAATTTCGTTTTTAACTTACGACATATTGTTTCTTAGCTTAATTCAATCGAGAGCAAGCTCACTCATTTCACCGCTAATTAGATAAGTGGGACATATACTGCATTGATCCCTTTATATTTTAATAAATATTATATTGCTCAATGAATGTACTTTACTTGTGTTCTGTATAGTGATTTGATGATCTTGCGCACCTGGATTACATGACTATGCACATAAGCTTCATCAAGAACCTTCAGTCATTTAACACTATGTGTGTATTTTTGAATCTGATTTTCATTTAATTACAAGTCGAAACATATGTTCTCTATCGGCGAAAGGTCCGAGCTATAGATTCACCGATATTTACACAAGTGCAGTGAATGGTAATAGCAAATTTATATCCCCTGTTATCTGTAAATATTATTTTATCAGTACAGAACGAGACGTCCTTCAAATGCTTCTCAAATATGTGACACCTATATTCTACTTGAAAAAAATGCGTTCATATCTCTTTTATTATGACTTATGGAATCATTACAAGCTCAGATCCATAATTATATGGGTCTGAGTCTCAAGTCTCGGTGAGCTCCGCGAGTCTTTCATACACGGGTGGTATGTGATATTTGTGAACTACATGCTGAAATGTCTCGCGGTCCTGCGTGGTCTTTCGCCGACTTCTAGTTCACAAACCTGGATCTCACTCGACACGTATTCGAGATATCAGTCAACACATTACTGTATTTCAATGATAAAATTATACACGTAATTTATAACATACAATGGTGGACACTGATTATGCACTCCAAAAGCCTACCCTGTAATAATATTTTATACAATCTACGTCTAGAATAGCAGTTGGCTATTTTTCGAGCTGGAGAGATATGTTATTACACATAGTTCATGCAAACTTCTTGTACATACTTTCGATAAAGATATACATCGTGTGTTTAACTGGTACTAATTTTCGCAAGCTACAAAGTTGAGTGGCAAGATACGGCTCGGTAAAATGGTGCCTTTTCATTACAAATCAAATGCCAGAGTGGGTGGTGAAACATAAACCATAATTTATACATAAGGGGGCCCTTACAAAGGGCCTACCCTGAAATTAACTGCTCTAAAGTGGCTTCACGGTATGCACCATCCCATCTTTTACACTATATTATCTGATTATACAGCGGAATCAGTTCGTCGGCTCGGAATGTCCAAAGACCACGGCAGGATACATAACCAGTTATTTTATACACGCATGGGGCCCCATTTGCCACCAAAGGGGCCTACCCTGAAAATTTCAATCTCTAAAGTGGCCTTCACGGTATTGCACCAGTCCTCCCTCTATTATACACTTATATTATTGTATACAGCGAAGAGTCGTCGAGGCTCGGAGTCCAAAACCACAGGTCAGGCTAACATAACCCATATTTATACATGAGGGGCCGCCTTGCCCCAAAGGCCTACCCTGAAATTTGTCAACTCTCTAAAGTGGGCTTCACGGTTATGCACCAGTCCAGCTTTATTAACACTAGTATTATGTATACAAGCGAATGGTCGATCGGCTCGAAAGTCCAAAACCATCAGCGGTAGACATCATACCTATTATACATGAGGGGCCCCTATGCCCAAAGGGCTACCCTGAAAATTACACTCTCTCAAGTGGGCTTCACGGTAGCACAGTCCCATATCTTATTTACCACAATATATGATTGTATACAGCGAATAGTCGGTCGGTCTCGGCATAGTCTCATAAAACCCGGCAGGATAACATAACCATATATGTATACATGAGGGCCCCTTGCCCCAAAGGGGCCTACCCTTGAAAAATTTCAACTCTCTAAGTGGCTTCACGTATGCCACCAGTGCCATCTTAGTATACCCCTATTTATTGCTATACAGCGAATAGTCGTCGGGCTCGGAAGTGCAGAAAACCAAGCAGAGGGTAACATACGCGATATTATACAGAGGGGCCCCTTGCCCAAAGGGCCTACCCTGAAATTTCAACTGCTCTAAAGTGGTTCACGGTATGAACCAGTCCATCTTCTATTAATATATTATTGTAGTACAGGAAAGTCTGGCTCGGCTCGAAAGTCCAAAACTCCGCAGGTAACGTAACCTATTTATACGATGAGGGCCCCTTCCCCAAAGGGCCTACCGCTGAAAATTTTCATACTTCTCTAAAGTGGGCTTCACTGGTATGCACAGTCCCATCTTTTATACACTATACATTGTATACAGCGAATAGTCGTCGGCTCGAAGTCCAAAAACCGCAGAATAACATAACCATATTATACATGAGGGGCCCCTTGCCAAGAGGGCTTACCCTGAAAAAATTTCAACTTCTCTAAAGTGGGCTTTCACGGTATGCGCCAGCCCCATGGCTTTAACACCTATATTATTGTATACAGCAATAGTCGTCGTGCTCGGAAGTCCAAAAACCAGGAACAGAGGTAACATAAACCTATTATTTTATCTGTCCTCGCCAAAGTATACTGAAATGATTTCAATTCTTATGGGGTGATGGGTACTCACAATTTAGCAACTCATCAATGCGCGAAGCGCGATTGATAAAAAGTTTTTATACGTCTAAAATATCGGTGATATAAGCCTAGCATTATCACCCGACAAAAAATATTAAGAGTTTTTTCTTATCATTTTAATTTCATATTACAACAACAAAAATGCAATTAGACTTACTATGTTGTTCAGGTAACGTGATTTGAAAAATCACCCCAATTCTTAAAGGTTGTTTTAACCAAATGAGATACGCGCTAGGAATGATCACTGCGTGTGAATAAAATAAAATGATATCAAAAGAATTGGTCAGTAGATAGATATCTGATAAGAAACATTGCTATGTACGAGTATATACATTTTCTATGGTTCGTGTAAAAGAAACTGATTTCCATAGATTATTTTATATGTGTAATCTACATTCCCCTATATCTCAAATGTTCAGATCTACATTACTGCGCATTTTAAAGTAACTGTTTTAATTTCATAAATTGTACTTTTAAAGAGCTCGAATTTTGGCCGTAAATATAGATCTATCATGGCTTTTTGATATTGGGACGGAACATGGAACTTTATCACTGTACATGCATTTTTGATAATTACGTTGATCAAATTATCAGCTGTTCAGTAAGTGCGCGTTCAAGAATTATCCCACGTGAATTACTTGCAATACACAGAACTCGATACATCTTTTTTCTATGTGAAGAGAAATGTTGGTTACGCTGTGTTGACAAATCGTGTTCTACTGTTACAAAAGCTTTGTCTAAGCGCGTGATACTCGTCGTGTGAACAAACACGGCATTTCCGGCAAAGTCTCTGATCATTTGCCACCCATTTTGTGCAAGATGATTTTAAAATGCTTGCATATAAAAGCTGTGATTTTCCCAAACCAACAGGATGCTAAATATTGCAGCTGCAATACGTCAATACATGTACATGAATATTTGATAGCTACAAATCTCTGCGCCCCAGAAAACTTCTTGCCCACATCTTGTGTCCTCACTATCGTGTTAGCCATATACATCAAGTATCCAATTTTTAAGCGATTTGATGGAAAAAATAATAGAAAAACAGTATAAAGGTCGCTGACATTATCCCGAGTTAACGGACATGAGGCAGACAACGTGGTTAAATGCACGATCAATATAGCAGATACAGGTATACATGCCATTTGCTTAATATTTTTTTTTAAGTTTTAGCGTTTCCACACTGTGATGTTTTAAAATACAGTATATCATGCTCAACATAGCCATCTATCTTGTTTCCAAGAAAAATCTATTCCTCCTAGTATCAGAAATGAACAATAATTGAATTCTAAATGCTTCAGTGAACAAACATGGCTCATATTCAGTAGTCATATACAGTAAATCTCCCTAAAACGGAATTTAGGGACCGGTAAAAAAAATCCATGATAATTGTATATGTTATAAATGTTGTTGGTACTGTTTACTTTAGTTCGTCTTCCCGTCCTTCTTGAGAATGTTACAATTTTCAAAGAAAACACCTCTTCCCCACTATGATTGTAAAAAAATATATAGTGAGAATATCATTATCAATTCCATTGATTTTTCTACATTTATGTAGCAATTTATTCCATTATCATTTCATAAGATTATGGTGTTATGTTCTCAACTGTACGAACAATTTAAAGGTCGAAACAGAATTTAATGGTACAAGGGTTTCAACACTTTCGTTTAAGGTCAACATTTCGCAAATCCTATAGTCGTTACGGTATGTCATTAATGCTGTCTACAAGTACTTTGGATGGTTAGGAATCCTCGTCAAACATCTTAGACCTACATGTATGTCGAGTTTTTACAAAATTTCTTTTAGCTAGGCGAGTTTGGTTTTGATCAAGATCTATTCAATCTATTCATATGTGTTGTTTATTATTCATCCAGTAGAACAACTTATAACAAAGACTTTGAAATTGACAATTTGAACAACGTTAGCACTGACAGTGAAAATCTCAATAGCAAAGGAAACATCTAATTATGTGGGAACTTTCGTGATAAAACTGCAAATTCAAATTCTATTTGCGATGATGATCATAAATTTATTCCAGTATATAACTATAATATTGATAAAAAAAAAAATTGAAGGTTTTTTTGTCTGTACAGGAGAGGCATGAGGCGTGGCCGTACTTTTTTTTTTTATATCGTAATATAGATCTCGCAAAATCAATTAACAATGTTAACAAATTAACAAAACATTTACAAGTAAAAAGTTATCATTTAATTTTATTATAAGTGATTAGCACCGTTCCTCATTGGTTAAACCCCTTTCAAAATTCCCCGTGTCAAGAATCACAACCCCCTTGGCACATGAAGTGCATCGCATGGGGCGAAGGAATCCTGAGAAACAAGACCATCATCGCGAAATTTGTTCAATTCAAGGAAAGAGAACTCGTGAGGAAGGCAGCTTTCACAAGAAAACAAAAATTTTGGCATTAGTGAACAATTTCCTCCAGAGATAACGAAACGCGAAAATTCCTGTACCCTTTCTACAAATCGGCAAAGCGACAGGGAAAGCGAGCACAGATAATCTATGACAAGTTATACATAGAGGGAGAACGTTTTACGCCAAACCCCGTGATGAGGAAAACACTCAGCGATCGACTGATCAAAGACTGTCAGCTTCGGCCCCAACATTCACACCCCGGCCCAGAGGTGGGGGACGGGAGGAGCGAGGACGTGAAAGTTCAGAGGGCGAAGAGGACGTTATTAGGATTACCACGGAGGGTACCGAGAGAACGAAACAGTGATTCCTTTGATCATTCAGACTCCGACTCTAGGAAAGGCGTATCGGGCGTACGCCCCCCTAAAAACACACCCCAGACGCAATAAAAATACTAAAACCTCTCAGCTTCGGGGGCTTCGCCCCCGGACCCCCTACCAGGGCCATCCTGGATCCTCTATGGTCCTAAACACCCCCAGACGCAATGAAAATGCTATTTCTCTCAGCTTCCGGGGCTTCGCCCCTGGACCCCATACCAGGTTATTCTCTAGACCCCTGTGGGCCTGACTAGCAGCCTTTAATCCTATACCTTAGTCTTGTTGCATCCTCCAATGGAAATTCCTGGTTACGGCCCTGGAAGAGGATGTAACTTCACATATGAGGGATAATTATATGTTAAATTTAACTCCAAAATCACTGAAATTCGGAGATTCCGGGGGATTCGCCCCTGGACCCCTCACAGGGCGCTGCCCTGGACCCCTGGGGGCCTTAAGTCGCCCCCAGACCCTCTGCCTCTGAAAAAAAATCCACGCCCCCCCCCCTATACCAGCCGCCCCTGAAAGTGTACTAACTTGAAATGACTAGGACTTTTGTGACGCTTCACTAATGCACGACGTAAACATTTTTTTGGAAAATGCATTCCACAGAGATGAAATATGGTGTTTGAGAATCAGATATTGCGTTGTGCGGAATTAAGCATAATTACGTAATTGTGAGAGATATACTGAGGAATATCATATTCCACGAGGGTTACGCCCGAGGGTAACGCCTGAGGGGAGTATGATATTTCATGGGTGAATAGATCTCCATATCTTCCTCACAACCCTGGGCCACAACCATGCAATAAATTGTTTATTATACCGAAGCAAAGCAAGTTTGTTCATTTATAATACATTGTATGTAGCCGAGATCGCCCTAACGGTAACACTGTGCCGTCAACGTATTAAAAGGTACAGACAACAAAACAAAGTGAACAGAAAACGAAACAAACTGTACAGACAACGAAACAAAGTGAAATGACAACTCTTTTTTTCTTGTATTTCCTTTCTCCTTGAAAGCTGATTGCTTGCATGGTTAAATCAGGTGATTGAACTGCGAATCGAACTGATCATGTGACGTCCCAATGTAGTATGAATATTTAATGTAAAATTCATGGAAAATGCACGAGTCTGCCGAAGAGGTGAAATATGATGGGGAGATGTGAAGTTGCATCCTCTCTTGCAACTTGGCTGTCTAGACTAATAACACACCACTTGTATCATATGGAGGTATAATAAATTCTATAATATTTGGTGACCTAATGCTACAAAATAAGAATTTGAATTAATAATTTGTTTTGGCTTTTTGATGATTTTTATTCAGACTCGGAAGCTCCAAGAAAACATTGTACAGCGGCATCTCCTGAGGTCGCAGTTGCAAACACAAACTCGTCGAATCGTGCACCCTGCGTTTTTAACAGATACCTGGGACGAGTTCGATCACCGTCTCCTTAGTTTGACTAATTTGCGATCGAACTCGCATTAGTTGCAGGATATAACGTCAAAATTGAAACCACGGTCCAACCAATGCTTTTACCATGGTTAGTCTTGTTCCAACATGGCGGAGTAAGTCAGTTTTCCGAATTGTGCATTTCTATTTTTTGCAATAGCGTATTTCCCTCCGATTAAATTGCATGGCTATTGGAGTGATTTTCTGATTTGTTGATATTCATGTAAACACTTAAAAACGCAATTAATCCCCAAATATTTACCTGTGTTAAAAAAAGCCCGAAATTCCTCTGAACTTGACTTGCCTAATGGGATATAATAGCCCGATTGGAAAATGATGTCCCAAATAGGATATAAATTTTCAGTGCCAAAAAAGGGGAGGAGTGCAGGAAAAAATTGTAAATCACGAAATTACTATCATTTTCAACATATATATTGGCGAAGAAAACAATTTGTTAAACGTAACGATCATAGTCTAACATAGAGGCCCACAGCGCCTAACGGTCTACTGAGTATCACTAGCCAAACAGGGAGTCTCAAACTATTTGCATTCTTAAGTCTCTAATTACAGATATCTTTTATCATCATGTTAATGTTATCTTTCAGATTGAATATGATATGATTCCTGATCTATCCACACAAGAAATTAATCATTTTCAACGTTCACACGATTTAATTCTAACGAACTTGTTGAAATTGAAAAACCATATTTGCTACAACTTGTTAATGTCCAGTGAAGTCTTGACCTTTAACCTTTTGACTCCACAAAATTCAAATAAAGAACACTCGATTCTGCATAGATAGTTAATATAGTCAATGTTAATAGTGACTACTAGGTACAGGATAATGCTCTGAACCCGAACAATAGAAACGATTTCACTTTGATGTCCACGTGCCATCTTGACCTTTTGCCCCCAAATCTCAAAGGGGAATACTATCTGTCCCAATCATTGAGTAGTCCATACTGTTATGATACTAGTGACTCTAGCAGAATGGATATAGAACTGCTTCTTGAGCCAAGAACAATAATCGCTAACTGTAACGAGATGTCCAGTGTGCTTGACCTTCTGCACTTTCTAACCCCGCAAATTTCAATAGGAAAACACCTTTCGTCTCATGGGTAGAGCCAATATGCATGATATGGTGACTCTAGTGGAAAAGTACTGGAACCCATTCGTCCTAAACAGACGGATGGACAGACAATCCTGAAATTCTCAGTACCCCCCCCCCCCCCAACTTGTCTTGCAGGGGGATAATTATGATAAAAGGCTCCCTTCTCATTACATAAATATTCATTTACTTTCACATTAATATCAAATAGTCTAATGAAAAGATGTTTTTCAAATGTTTTACATATAAACACTATGTACCAAGTTGCCCCGCCCCTCCCAGGTCAGAATCCTACCCCCGGATCACCAATTACAAATTTGTAAAGGCCTCCTGCTCTACATCATTAGGCACTTTGTTCTCACTCAAACATGTGCAGTTGTAAAAAGAAGAATTTTGAAAAGTTGTCATTTTTGCCCCCCCCCCGGCCCGAGGGGTGCAGAAGACCTGAAATTTACATGTATTCTGTGCCCCTTGTCCCAAAGATGCTTCATGCCAATTTGAAAAGAATTGGACTGGTGGTATCAAGAGAAGCTAAAAAATGTTCAATTTTAACACTTTCATCATGACCATTTTGGCCGCCAACTCTCTATATTACTAAAACCCCTACCCCTAGGATCATGAAATTTACAATTTTATAGAAAAGGCCCCTATTCCACTTCATATCCATCGTAGTTTCACATTATATCAATAGCATTAAAGAAAGATGCTTTTCAAATGAATTTACATATAAACACAATGTACCAAGTTTGGCCTACCCGCTGGGTCAAAACCCGCCTACCCCGGGATACCAAATTACAATTTTGGTAAAGGCCTTCCTGCTCTACATCACTAGCATTTGGTTTCTCTCAGACATGTGCCGTTGTTAAGAAGAAGATTATTAAAAATTGGTCACTTTTGGACAGTTTTTTGCCCACCCCCAAAGGCCCCAGGGGTGCAAGAGACCTAAAATTTACATTTTATTGCCCTTGTCCCAAAAGATGCTTCATACCAAATTTGAAAAGATTCGCAACTGGTGGTTATCAAGAAGAAGCTAAAAATGTTCAAGTTGTTAACAGGACGACGACGACGAAGACCAATTGCAATAGGTCACCTAGTTTACTCAGGTGACCTAAAATACACATAATATACAATCGAGTGTGGGGCATACACGGACCTCCGAAAAAGCGAAGCAGGATCAGGTGCCATGGAGGAGTAAGCATCCTCTGCTGAACCGGTCACACCCGCCGTGAGCCCGTATGTCGAACAAAAGTAAACGGGGTTACCGTCGTCAAATCTTTACGCAAATATTAGTCTATGAAAATAAGTCTAACAAAGGGTATGAAACATATGATTGTAATCGCAAACGAGGTTATTATAGCGACCGTAGAATTTACGAAATGATGACTTTAAACGAGATTCATTATAACCCTGCAACATAAACTTTTTTGTTAGTAGTTGGCCTCGTTATAAAATGTCCTCATACGCATGGCATGCTCTTGCGTATTGAATCAACAGGGAAACATACACCATAAGCAGGTGATAGTGGTACATTACTACATATAAAAGGAAAGTTGACGATTGCAAAGTCAACACTGTCAAAAAAAACCTCCATGTTGTCAAACCATTAAAAGTGCGTTCGCACACGGACATGCGCACTTTAACTTTATATCTTCACTTCCGTGAATCTACTTTGGTTGATGATCGAACTCGCTCATTGTAAGCGATATTTTCTTTAACGAGATTTACTCAGAAAAAAAAATCTCGGAATTTTGTAAACGGATATAATATAGGCGAAGATTGCTGTAATTATATCGTGTGATGCTAGATTTGTTTTATCCAACAATACACTACTTAGACGAGTTGTATACAGGGATATCAGATTACACTATTATCTTATACTCCCGCTGCCTACGTGCCTCGCGCTGTTCCGCCGTGTACTTGCACGCATCAACCGGACGTGTCGTTATGTCACAGGCATTAATGAAGCTATAGATTATCCGATGAGTAATTATACCACGGGTATAATATAAACAACCATAGACATGGAATCAGGAACATGCTACCGAATTACCTAGTTTGTTATTATGTATGTATAATAGAATACCATCTTTTTTTCCAATAAAGCACATGTTATGGATTGTTCCAGTGTAGGTTTTTTTTGTGTGTGGTATAATACAGAGAATCTTATCGGCATGATTTGCACACAATTATCCTGCAGGTTGTGGGTTTGAAACCGATTCGCGACAAAACTAAGTCGTTGGTAGCGCTCAGCACTGGGTTCTTCACACGAGACTTCAATTACAAGTCACGGTAGATGCTGATATTACTTAGTATAGGTCAAAATGGTAATTTGCTTTAACTTGAAGTTGTATCAACATAAGCAAAGCATTTTTGATGGGACGAAAACTCCAAACAACCAACAACAGTTTCGGAAAAAGATATTTTTCATCTTCAGAAAGAAAAAAATATATATAATGACTGACTTCATTTCGAAACACAACTGGAGAATTAAATACCAGCAATATACTATAGTAGTCCTTGTCCTTTTAAATCATTTTGTTTTGTTGAAAACAGGGAAGGAGTTTTGTTGAATGCTGGGAACGAGTTTTCACGTTATTGTTTTTTGTTCCGGATTTTGAATTCTTTATAGGATGTATGAAATTGAGTTCTTTTGGTTCAGGGTGGATTTACCCAGGGTGTTATTTTTATTAATACTCAAACTCTGCGCCTGTTCATATTTTAGAGATCCCTCACTTATTCTATAGAGGTTATGGAACTCTTCAAAGTTAAAAATTATACAGTATTTTTTATTCTCCCTTATTCGTTCTCTCGTTGATACATTTATTTAACTTTTCAGGCTTTATTATTTTAAAAATTATCAAATATTTACTTCTGTCTGGAATAATTTTGGAATATATTATATTAAATTGTGTTCAATTGGACTTTAATTCTTGTTAATGAAATCTATATTTAAATTATCACAGTCTATACTTATTTATTAAAAGGTGTGAAACCATAGTTATCAGGAATCACCATATTTGAACTTGGGGTTAAATTATCAGAACCAGTAGAGCTTTGGCTACTAGTTCCCGTTTACATAATAATTGGCTGACGTCGCATTGCTTAAGTTACCATGTTATGAAGAAGTGTCCCGATGGAGTCTATATGGGACATGGGCTCTAACAGAACGGTTGGTGCCCCTTGGATTATCCTTTTGGAAGTCAAGACTTTTGTCATGTTGTCAGATGATCATATAACTAAAATTCTCCCCTTTTATTATTACCATGGATAGAATTATGGCTAAATAATCCTAAAAATATAACTTTAAAAGCCCTTAATCCAATTTTCGGGCTTCGCCCCATGGCCCCCACTTGGCTTCATAGACCTCTAGCCAGCGACGTTAGCGGGCCCCCTTTTTTCAAAAGATCGGGTCCCTTCGACAAATCCTGGATCCGCCACTGCATAAGAGATTTTATACGGTACCTTTTTAGGACTTGTGCGTTGTTTGTAAATGTTTGGGGCTTACTTGTGAATCTTTAAATAAAAAAAAAGCAAAAACATTTGTGGACTGATGTACGTTGGGGGAATTAAGGGGTCGCTATATAAAAGGATATCTGGACATAGATTTCAAATCAATAATGGAAGTAATAAACGTCTTGGTATTCGTCTCAATTCCCCAGATCATTTTCAAATCATTTATGTAACCACCTTTCAAGCTAATTCAGCTGCCGTAAAGAAACTCAGAACACTTTGGTGGGAAATATGTGAATCGGACCATACAGTTATAAAAGGCTCGATATTCAGAAAGCACCGATCAGCAACAGCATTTTATCTCTATATGAAATTTGTCAAGGATTATGCCAGACAATGGGCTGGAAAGGAAGAACTATGCCTTGTTAGAATGGATAAAGGGTTTTACAGGGATTTGAAAATCTCGTATGAGACAAATGTTTCCCATCTATCTTCCTGTGATTAGTACACCAGAATTGTGTAGTGAAGGTTGCATGAGGAATATATAGACTGGTTCCAGCTGTCAAAACTTGTAGCAACATAGTCTTTGTTTTTCAACTAACCCAATTCATAGTTTCTTCTTCTTTTTTTTTTCAAAATCATGTTTTATTTTATGCACATTTGACATCTCAGTCAGTGGAACGAATAAATCCTAATTGGATTCCAAAACTTCATATACATTAAATGCTCAAACAATCCATCAAAACATTAGCTCCTGCCAAAGAGAAACGTCAAACGTAATGTGCCACACCATATTTGTAAAATGGTCAAATTACATCTTGATTCTTGATTCATTTCTGTAATTTTACTAATTAAATGATTTGCATACTAGGATATTAAACCCCGTACTGTGCAGTCATTATTTTAGACCCAAAGTCCAGGGGGACACTTTCATTTACCTGCCAGCATCTGCGCTTATAGTACTCAACCCAGTATCCTCAACCTCATATCTTTATTTGAAGTCCTCCAAACCGTGGGGGTCCGGGTTAGAATAGGTCCCCAGCATCCCCTTATGTGTCGTAAGAGGCGACTAAACCGAGGTCACGTGTCACAGCAGGAGATCCCTCCCTGCTCAAAGGCCCCGAGTGCCGAGCACTATGATAGGCGTAAATTTTGCAGCCCTTCACCGGCAATGGTGACGTCTCCATATGAGTGAAATATCCTCGAGTGGGACGTAAAACAGTAAATAATCAATCAACCAAACGAACTTGGGAGACTTATTGTTTTTGCTCGGTTCTTACATATGTACATGTATTATCTTCCTCCGCTTTCCTTCTCGCGAACCCGTGGGGGTCCGGGTTAGAATAGGTCCCCAGCATTCCCTTGCGTGTCGTAAGAGGCGATTGCGACTGAATGGGCGGTCATTCAGATGAGACCGAAAAACCGAGGTCCCGTGTCACAGCAGGTGTGGCACGTTAAAGATCCCTCACTGCTCAAGCGGGCGGAGTGCCGAACACAGCCTCTTCACCGGCAATGGTGACGTCTCCATTTGAGTGAAATATTCTCGAGTGGGACGTAAAACAATAACATAAATATTAATTTGTTTTATTAAAAACAAATGTTCCCCTCCTCCCAAATTGAAATTGCTCTAAATTACTACAACCTCCATTAATATATGCCTGTTATGGAGGAGGAAGCTTGAGCAGGAACATAGACCTATCACAGTATTTTGTGCAATTGATGAGACGAAATGAGAGAGTTCAAAATTGATATGAGCAATATGTTAGTATTCCTCTTGTAATGTACTTCTGGTATGAAGCCAATTTCCAAGGTTATCTGAAATAGACCGTAAAGAAGGAGAAGTGTTCACAAGCTATTTTACACCCTCCACCCCTGTTGGATCCACCATAACTTGAAGGAAAATAATTGGATCCTCCTGTCCCGACAATATGCACATCTAGAAATAGTAGAAATGGCAAGGAAGCACTGTACAAAGTTTCAAGTCTATCTTATAAGCGGTTTAGGAGGAGAAGCGCTCGCGAGATTTTGTGTACTTTACACCCTCCATCCCTGTTGGATCCACCATAACTTGAGGGGAAATAATTGGATCCTCCTGTCCCGACATTATGCACATCTACAAATGGCAATGAAGCCCTACATACAAAGTTTCGAAGTTATCTGATAGACCGTATAGAAGAAATGTTCACAAGCTATTTTACACCCTCCACCCCTGTTGGATCCACCATAACTTGAAGGAAAATAATTGGATCCTCCTGTCCTGACAATATGCACATCTAAAAATGGCAAGGAAGCACTGTACAAAGTTTCAAGTCTATCTTATAAGCGGTTTAGGAGGAGAAGCGCTCGCGAGATTTTGTGAGTGACTGACAGACAGACGGACGGAAAGTACAAAAACAATATGTCTCTCCCTGGAAGAGGGGAGACATAATCAATTAATCAATCTTTCTCGCGCCTAAAATTGTCCGCATGACAGATATTTCAGGATATTTTAATGGGGTTAGGGTACGTTTGGTGAAATGGGTGTGTAAGTTAATCATAGGAGTCTATGGGAAAAATTGGCTAGTTGTATTCGGCGCGACGGCGCGCCCGCGCGTCAATCATGGGAATATATTTCAGTAAGGAATTCTGTTATGGTAATAAACACTCAAAACGAGCTAGATTTTTTTAATCATTTAAGCTTTATTCGCTTGCTTTTTCTTACGGAAATAGGCTTATTCGAATATCGAACCCAATCAAAAGGTTGGAGGCTAGCATTTTCTAAGTTACGTTGTATCTATGACTATTATATCTGATAAGCGTATATATTTTGGCCTAAACTGTTTATATTTATAGGATAAATCAAAGTTTTAAATGCGAATATACACAGCTGTCTCCACTTTCCATGACAAATGAATAGGATCTATTACCAAGTCGGTACCAAGTTCAACACCCCTCCCAATTGTCTTAATATGCATATTAGCGCCATTTGTGTTACAAATAATTCATATCATTATTAATTAAATATGCATTATTAAAATTATATTATATTACTTTTAGGCCTACATTGCACACAAAGTCAACTACCCACCCCCCCCCCCCGCTCTTTCAATTAATTGCTCTAAAATCTCATAGTAAATCAAAACGTGTACATGCAAGGACCTCGTTACCTGACAGATTTGGAAGGGTTGTGATGTATGTCGGATAATTGACAAGTATCTACATTGCATTGAGAATTGATCATTATACATCATGTCTTAAGAAAACCTCATTCCCGTTCTTACTTATTAACACGCATGGGCGTCACGGTATATGGAGCGGGGTGAGGGGGTATCCCCCGCCCCCACTTTTAAAAGTGGAGGGGGGGGGGGCAGAACTATTTTTCAATTATTTTCAAGCTATATGCATTACTAGTCTAGTAATTACAGAACAGTGTCCATGTTTTTTAATTTTTTGCTTGCCCCCCCATTTCAAAACAGAGTAGTCAATGTGCCTTTTTTGTCTTTTGCTTCCCCATTATTTTATTAGAACCTTGCCCCCCCCCCTTTCAAAAGCACCCCTTTTTATTTCACCTTGCTAGTCCATCACATAGAAGTCTCCCCTCCATTCAAAGCCCCCCCCCCCTCCTTTTTTTTTCCTTGTTACATTATATACGGAGTTTGCCCCCTCCCCTTTCAAAAGCTTTCTTTTTTAAATTTTATTTTGTGTGCCATTAATCTAGATTTGTTTGCCCCCCCCCCCCCACACATTCAAAAACAGTCCACGCCTATGACTGAGCACATTGGACACTTATATACATGTATTTGTAAATATTTCGAGGTACAAATTGTATTCCTGTAAGACAAAGATCAATTTAAGCGTTCACCGGCACGTGCCGTCAATATACAGAGTGTATTTGCAAAGGGGGGGGGGGGGGGGGTAATAGTGAAAACGCACTCCACTCCGTTTACGGGCCTGACTTCAAGATACAACCGTACACGATTTAAATAGATCGTTATTAATGCGTCTTCAGCAAGTTTCTTATACATTGTGCATTGCTGTAAATTACTAATCAGTTCTAGTCAATATTGAGAGTTAATCCGACCTTAACAGTTGCGTTTCCCTATTTATCAGTGCACCCCCCCCCCCCCTCCCGAAAAGATGAACTTAGGTTTTTTATTACATAACGAAAACGTATATTGATCAGAATTTGAATTTAAACGCGGGGTGTTATATATATTGAATTTCCCTGTTGTGATCCCACCATGTGCGATCATCGGTGAAATTTCAAAACCCGATAACGTACGATTGGAAAAGACGATAAATTTTACTTGGGCCGCGGACGCGCCGAATACAACTAGCCGAAAAATTAAATCCAAAATATAACTTGACAGTATGATAGAGTCTTGGGGTCTTCGGAAATGATGGGGCATACCAACTAAAGGTAGTATCAAGGCCATGAAAAACGGGTGTAACTTCAAAACCGGGACTAATAGCTATATAAAAGAGGTTGACAGGACCTAGAATGCCAATGACAAGTGACCTTGACATCTGACCCTGAAACATAAAATTGTGTTATCACTTCAGAAACAGGTCTGATAGCGATATGGGATCTACAGAAATGATGAAAAAATGATGGGGTCTACGAATATTGTTATCGAATTGTTATCACCGGTCGCGGTGGCTCAGTGGTAGAGCTCTCGCCTCGTGATCGGAAGGTCGTGCGTTCGAGCCCCGTGCGCGGCACCGGCCACGTCAAACCTAAGACATGAAAATAGGTAGTGATTGCTCCTTCGCCAAGAGCTCGGCATTTAGAAGTAAGAATCACGGGTCTTTCGGATATGACCTTAAAAAACGGAGGTCCCGTGTCGCAGCATGTGTGGCACGTTAAAGAACCCCATGAGTGCTAAGCATAGGTCTAAATTTGCAGCCCTTCACCGGCAATGGTGACGTCTCAATATGAGTGAAATATTCTCGTCGGGACGAAAAACAACAAATAATCAATCAAAAACGAATTGTTATCAAGGTCAAATAACTTCAATGAACTTGACGTCTGACCTCATTCGGAACTCCGCGCGTGGCTCGTACCCGCAACACTGACTCGATGTGACTCGAATTGATATTGTCCGATGTATTGTGATATTTGATCGACGTGGTGTTCCAAAACAGGAGATATACGTTTCGTCGTTCCAATTAGCACCACCATAATATTCAGCATGTGGAAAAAATCGTGTGCTAAATAACTTTAACAAGTTGATTCCGCTAGAGTGAATGCCAAAGTCCATTTTTCTAAACTGCATCAATGGATAAATGCGTCGTGTCAGGCGCGAGAGTGAACCAGTCCAAGCGGAAGTGGAGGATGTGAGAATACATGTACTTCGCCGGTAAAGAAATGTTTATCATATATCATTTGCGAGTATCGCCGGTGTAACCAGTTCACATCCGATGTATACGGTAGGTCTAGCGGATCTAAGCCAGGATTGCTTGGGATATTGTGGCCGATTGGACTCATAGTACTCTCGGAATGACAGTAAAAACTGGTAAAATTTTAGATATGGAATAAATAGAGACATGTTGAGTGTATTCGAAACCTTTGTTCTTGTTCCGAGTTCATGTTCATGAGTAGATTCTCGGTTTCCGAACGACGAGCACACAGTACGGGAACGTGTTCGAGACTCGAGAACCCACAGTGACACCACCACGCTAGGTAGTGTGAATTGAGAACAAGATGGCGGGAAATCATAGCAAGGAAGAGGACACAGAAACGTTGAAAGCATTTTTAAAA
>CAJDSM010001804.1:0-13057 GCA_903981925.1 Ostrea lurida
CCTTCATTTTCAATTCCCGGAGTAACTGGTTCCGCTGGATTTCTAGCAATTCCTCCTTTTCTTGAAGTTTGGCTTCGATTTCTAAGAAGTCGATCTCTAACAGCCTCTTCTGCCTCATCAATTCTTTTTCGATCAGATTCTTGTGGTAAATGATGTCCTCCAGCTTCCTTTGGTAGCCAATCTGTTTCTGCAGCTCCATTTTCTTTTCATGAAGTTCATTTTCTATGCTCTCCCTTTCACTCAATTTCACTTTGAGCAAATCTTTCTCTCGTCGAAGATTTTCCTCCAAAATCATCCGATCCCCAAGACTACCCGACAACTTGTTGTTTTCTAGATCTCGTTCTTTTAACTTGTCAATCAGCTCCTGCCTCTGCAGCTGTAACAATGCTACCTGCTGGGTGAACAGCTCATCTTTCTCCGATGACCCTTCAGTTGACCCTAGTTGACCTTTCAACTCAAGCACTATCCTTTCCTGCTCTTGTACTCTCTTTAGCCATTTGTCGTTTTCCACCTGAAGCATCTTGTTTGTTTCCTGCAGCATGGACACCTTCTGCCTGAGAGACACAAGTTCTGCTGAAAGGTCAAAGTTCACCACCGTGTTGGTCATTCCCAGTTTCGATCTGAGATTGCTGGCCATCCATTTTTCTCTTTCGAGAGCCTCCTGTAAAAGGGCGTTTTCTTGAGTGTAAATAGATTTGGTCTCTTTCAAATCTTTCCTCAAGTCGGAAATCTCATCAATGAGTTCAAAATGTTTGTTTTCTAAAGCCTTGTGTCCGTCTTCCTTGGGACCCAATCCCGAAACAACCCGGTCTCCACTGCAATCCCAGCTGCCACCACTGAAACCTCCCCACTGCAATCCCAGCTGCCACCACTGAACGTGGACACTCCACTTCCACTATAAACCGAGGAACCAGACGGGGAAAGTAAGTCTGCGGCTTCTGGAAAGTTCTCCGTCACACTGGTGGAGATCTCTAACGGAGAGGTGCTCTTCCCGCTGTAAGTCGAAGGCTCCAGGTCGTCATCCAATGGAGAACTCCACGGAAGTAAGGGATTTATTTCCCCCTTCACTTCCATTTTATCCCCTTTCCTATCGACCCCCAGAGGACCTGTCTCTTCTGTTTTTCCCCTTGGTGTGGAGCCTTCGTCTTCCTCTTTACTTCCTCTGTCATTATCCACTTGTGGTGGCGACTCGGCATGCACCTTTTGCCCCAGTGCCTTCAGGTTTCTCTCTGGGGTCTGCCTGCCTAGTAAATGTTCCTCTAGTTTCCGGATGTAGGTTTCTTTCTCTTTTAAGGATTTCTCCATCCGGATCTGATACTCCCGAAAATCATGCGAACCCTCTACCTCTGATGAATCAATCTGATCAAGTTCTTCTTCCAACTTTTTAATACAGACTTCTTTTTCCTGAAGACTGGCTTTTAGAGACTCAATCTCCACTTGTGATTCTTTGAAATTGCGTTCGTCCTCTTCAATTTCTGTCTGTGTTTGTTTATTCTCAAGGGTACATTGAATCTGAATTGTCTGTACTTCTCCATCAGATGTTAGGGCTTTTACACAGTCAGGGTCTGTTCCCATGTCCTTCGTTTCTCTCTCTTTGTGACCACGGTCCTCGTTAGTTTGTGTCGCTGTATGCACAATCTGGAGGTCCACTGATGTACCTTTGCTGTGGGTGTCTCTGTCACAGTCTGTCTGCTCCAGCTTCCTTTCCACATCATCAAACATGCTCCAGTCCACTTGACAGTCTTTCTCCAACACATCAACGTCTGCCAATAGCTTTCCTTGTAATTCCTTGACCTCAGATTGCAAGTTCTCACTCACCAATTTCTCCTCCATCAAACTGTCTCTGAGAGTTCTGGCCTTTTCCATTGATTCTTTCATGTCTTTTTCTTTACCTTCACATTCCTCACTTAATTCCTTGACTTTTTGTTTATATCTTTCATTTTCTTCTACTATTGTATTCAACTGAGATATCAGCTCTTTCGTCCTGCCTTCCACATGTTCTAGAAAATCGTCTTTTCCTTTCATTTCAAGCTGCAGGGAGAGATTGTCCCTTCGAAGTAAAGCCATCTCCTCCTGACAACTGACTACAGTCTCTGTAAGCTTACAGACACTGTCCTCCAGCTCAGCCATCTTTGTACGATTTCCATCATTTTCTATCATTTCTTGGCTTTACTCTGCTGTGATTGTCTCTCACAACATTTTCAAGATCTTCGACAATCTTTTCTGCATCATCAGCAATTGACTGATCCGCCATCAATGAAGATGAAATTTTACTTTTTTCATCAGCTTCTTTTTTCCTCTCTAACCACATGCTTCTCAGCAACAAGTGAAATATTTTTCTGTATCCTGTGTGATCGTAGCTGGTGTCCTTCTGTGTCTGTGCATTCATGAGCTGGGGTCCTGTGTTCTGTGCGATTGTGAGCTGGGTTTCTTCTGTGTCTGGTGCAATCGTAAGCTGGGCTTTCTGTGTCGGTGCAATCGTAAGCTGGGCTTCTGTGTCTGTGCGATCGTGAGCTGGGCTTCTGTGTCTTGGTGCAGTCCTGAGCTGGGCTTCTGTGTCTGGTGCAGTCCTGAGCTGGTTTTGTGTCTGGTGCAGTCCTGAGCTGGCTTTTGTGTCCAGTTCGATTGTGAGCTGGGCTCCTTCGTCGCTAAGAAATGTGGAACACTGCAGCTCCCACTCGTGTCTCCATCCACCACCACCTCCTCCTCTTCCTCCACCAGGAACACCGAACCCTGTCTCAGCTCACTTAACTCACACTCCAGCTTCCGGACTTTTTCTACCAGGGCTTTCCGCTCACCATTGTTCAAGCTCTCCACAATCCGAATTTTCTCCGTCAAAAACGTGTTTTGAAATTCCAGCTGGTTCATTTTGTTTTCCATCTCCTTGTAATGTTGATTGGAGAACAGGTTCAGCGCGGACCATGTGTCTCCTGCTCGCTGGCCGACATCCTCCGCCTCGTACGAGAACTGTCTCTGGGCGAAAGGTCTTTTGTTACTATTTCTGCCTGACAAACTCGCACTCAGCGGAGATTTCGTGCCCTCTGTCCCAGATTTTAACTCCTGTTCTAAGTCCTTTCTATGCAACTTTTCCGTTTTACATTCAAGTTCCACAGCTTCTCGGAGTTGCTTTTCTTTCTCATACAAAAAGTTCAACCCTTTGATCTTGTTTTCCATGGCCGAGATGGAGTCATTTTTCCATGTCTCCAATCTATCACCATCCTCCTCCTCACACTCCGATGAGGTTGAAAATGTTTTCTGCCTATTTTGGATTTTTGGACCAGCGGCAGAAATGTCCTCCACCAGGCTGTTCAGCTCTTGTTCAAGTCCTTGACGAAGCAGAATCTCGTTTTCCATTTGAGTGTTCAACGTCTGACACTTTTCCATCAGTTCAGATTTCTCTTTAGAAAATTCAACCATCAATAACTTGATTTTATTTTCTAAGAAAAGCACTTCGGACTCCTTGGCCTTCATTAGTTTCTCCAACTGAACTCGGTCAACCTCCGACACCTCCACTGCTACACGTTCCTCCTGAGTGGCTGGTGCATCTTGCTCATGTTGGACTTTCGTTGGTATGAACCCCTCGCTCGTCTCTGTTACGAAATGATGTACAGGAGCAGAGGAAGGAAACACATTTAATTTTCTCACTTCTGGTGAAAACTGCGGCGGCTCTTCGGAGAACGATCTGCGAACGTTTCTATCCACCCAACTGGATTCTAAATTTAGACTTAATCTGCTGGCTTGTAAGTCTTCATCGTGTATGTCTTTAAAATATTCATTGTCCTCTGGGTTAAATCCTTGTTCCACTTCCCCCTGTTCATCAAACTGAGAGAAGAATGTTCCTTCCAGTTCGTGACCAAATTCTGGTTGAAAGCCTTGTTTAATCTCACTTGATTCGTCTCTAACACTTCCCGAGCCCTGGCTTTCTATCACTTGATCGAGTTCTGGTTGAAAGCCTGGTTCGTCATCCGGTCTGAATAGCCCTGGCCTCTCATTTCACTTTGAGAACATCTCTAGCACTCCCCGCCGCTCGAGTTTTCTCCTCACTTATCCAGTTTCTGGTTGCAAAGCCTGGTTTAACCTCACTTCCTATTGATTTGGCTCTCTAACCCACCCCCTGGACTCTGAGCATCCCTCTAGTCACTGATCCTTTCCTGGTTGAAGCCTCTGATTCTAACTCTCACTATTGAACTTCCATCTCAACATCTGCCACGAGCTTTCTACCACACTTTGCTGCAGTACCATACTCTTTATCGTTCAAAATTCAGCTCTCCCGCTTCGAAAACCATGCCAACATGCCTATACTCTCCTGGATGGTCGCACACCAATCTCCTTCCGCCCCCCCCCCCGCAGCTAACCATGCAATACCCAACCACTTCCCTGTTTACAATCCCCTTGTTTCCCACCCACTGTCTCTCTTCCATCCCGATCGTCATTCCTGGCATGTCACTTCCTGCGGTCCAAATCCCGACAACCTCCCCATCCTCCCGATCCTCAATCCTTGAAGCTCTCCCTTGATGACAGTTTTCCTGACATCCTCAGATTTCCGGCAAAGCACCATTACTGACCTGAGGTCAAGGTCCAAAATAAGGTCGAAAAGAGAGACTGTAGCCACGAGTTTCTTCAAATATGAACCATGGAGTTTAAGTGATCATGCTATGCGGGTTCATGGACGAGGATTCTACATCCTGCTCTGTGCACAGACCCGGATGCTCCCGCCCAAGTCCGCGAGTCTCTCCGTTTCAGCTGATAGGATTTCAATTCAGAAGCGGTCTCTTTCTTCAACAAACCTCCTGTAAAATACAGAGCAATAGCACTGTAAGTGCATAATTATACATCATTTACAAGCACAAAAGACAGCTCAGGTGGAACTTAATTTGGCGCCTTTGGCATTTTTAGAGTGGGCATTTCAAAATCTTTCTGTATGTATCTAATCTACACAAAATAAATTATACGCTTTATTTGATGATTTACACTGAATATCTCGAGTACCATGGTTATGTTGAACCTGAATTTTGAGTCCCAAACACTTGTTTTCTAGTATTTTACCCTCGATATCTCGAAATCACGGATATCTCGAATTTGTTTTAATTGGTCCCAGATCGAGTAAGATATACGAAGTTAGAACTGTATTTACTATAACAATAGGATATCACATTGTATTTGAGATATCCTGAGATAACAAGGTTGGACTAACATTTACTAAAAACAATAGGATTATACAATGGTAATTTGGAGATACCTGAATTAACAAGGTTAGAACTGTATTATAAACAATAGCAACCTCACCTGTGGGTTTCTGGAATTCTCTCCTCGTATCCTGGTCTTTTGTTTCTCGTATTCAGCGCTGGATTTCCTCCCTTGGTCTTTCCTCCTTTCCGCATGGCTTCACGAATTTATGTGCTTTCTCTGCTTTCAACACGACTTTATTTTCTGACCACTTGCATGTCATCTGCTTGATTAGCTCTTTCTCTCACTGGTCAAATTTTCCAGACGTTCGAACTCCCTTCTTCTTTGAGTGCTATCTCCAGTTGCTATTTCCACTTCGTATTCATTCCCTCGATTCTTTGCTTGTACTTCCTCTCCAATTCTTCCCGTATTTTTCTCCGTTCGTCTCTTGTGGTGGTTTCTTGCTTCGTCATGTTCCTTTCTGCATGACTGTCAGACAGATCTCCAGCTCTCCTGCTTCCACAGCGACACAAGCACCCGACTCCTCCACCTGGAAATTTTCACTAGCACTTCTTCATTCTACTTGTTGCTGTGGCGACATCTTCCAATCCACCTCCATCATTTCAACATAATAGAAGACACAGCACCTCAGTCTCTAAATTTCTGAATTCTCTTCTGCTCTCTGCCAACAGTTTCTATATGTGAATTGTCTGAATCACTTGCCAACAACAAAATCCCTCCAGCGCTCGGATAATTTTTGTCGGTTGATTCGTGGTTTCGCTGTCGAGTCTTGGAATTCCACTGGGAGCTCCACTCCAATGCTCCCAGCACTGGTGAGATCCACTCCAATGCTCCCACTACTGTTGAATCCACCACGGCCTTCCTCTGGTTCTGCAGCTCCTTGTTAAACTTATCGTTCAGTTCCTTCTGCCTCTCCTTTTCTGTGAACACCAACAAATCGTTCTTCTCTTCCAGACTCGTGATCAGCTGGTCTTTCTGCTCCTGTGCTGACTGGAGTTCGGACTGAAGAATATCGATTGATAATTTCAAGCTTCCCACGTCCCGGTTCACAGACCCTAGTTGCTGTCGTAGCTTTTCCATTTCGTTGTTGCATTCTTGTTTTGTCTCTTCCATCAGGTTGTGAACTGTCTCATACCGTCCCTCCATTTCAGTTAAATCCTCCAAAAGCTTCTCCTGAATTGAAATCATCTTATCTCGCTCCGCTTTCACCTCCTCAAATTTTTCGAAGGATTTTTTTAGTTGATCGTTCTCGTCACACAGGGCAGCAACTTTTGATCTCAGTTCCTTGTTCTCAGACACTCTTTTCGCCAGGTCCCTGGACAATCGGTCCTTCTCTACAATGATTTCATCCATCTTTAATTTGAACTCTGACTGCTCTTTCCGAATATCGCACACATCCTGGCGGCTTCTCTCCACCGAATCTCTCATTTCTGTCGTGATGTCCCTGTGAACTTTGACTTCTTGAATGATCGTTTCTCTCTCATTTCTCATATCCAGGTTCTCAGATGCAATGACCTCCAGATTCTCCTCCAGTTCATGTATGCGATCTTTCTGTTCAGTCTGCCTCGTTTCACCGAGAGAAGCCATCTTTTTGGCATCTTCCAGCTCTCTTTCCAACATTGCGACTCTCTTTTGCCTGATTATTTTTTCATTCTCACTTTCCTGGCATCTTAGTGAGAGCTCCCCCAAGTGTTTTTCTTTTTCCGTCAAATTACAGTGTAATTTATCATTTTCTTCTTTCAGAACAATATTCAGTGAATTAGAAATAGCTAGAGATACTAAAATCTCACTCAATTTCTTAATTTCTCCACTTTGACAAGTTGTCTCATAGGTCTCTCCACTTTGACATGTTGCGTTATAGACCTCTCCACTTTGACATGTTGTGTTACTGGTTTCTCCACTTTCATTTGTTGAGATACAACCCTCCTTCTCTTGTTGGGAAATCCTGCTTTCCACTCTTGACAAAGCATCAGCAACATTCTCTTTAATTTCTCCGCTTTCCTGAGCTGCATTATAAAACTGCTTCTCTTTCAGCGATATTTTCTGCTCCACATTCCGCAAAGCCTCATCCACACTTTCTCGAGACACAGCGATAGACTCCAATTCATCTTTCAAGGACAGAATTTCATTTCTCAATCCTTCATTAGCCAACACAGACTGGTGCAGCAACGAGGTCACCTGATGTTCCTTCTTCCTGTAGGTCAGAAGAAGTCTTTCTGAAGCCTTGAGTTTTCTGAGGACAAAACATCTACTTTCTCCTGAAGTTTACTGATTTCTGTACCAACTGCCAGCATTTATATTTTGTCGCAACGTTCCTCCTCCATTCCTGAGTTTTGCAAATTCTTCACAGTTAACTTTTGATTTTCCTCCATTCAGGTCACTGTCTCTTCAGTACAGACTCTAAAAGTCTCCTCTTCCTCTTTCCTGGTACCTTGAAAACAGTCTCCCTGAGCAAGACCTTAAATAATTCTTATCTTTTTCCAGTTCTGAACTTTTGACTTCAAAAGCCTCCAACAGTTTTTCTTCAGATTCAAGTATTCCCACCACTGCAGGACACATCTTGTTGATCCCAGCTGCCTCCTTTGGTAGTTCTCGTCTACAGGAGTCCTCGGGATTCCTTCCCTCCAGTTGGTGTGGTCGCTCACTCCATCAGCACTCTGTGGGTATGGTCATTTGTCCCTCTATGGTGCGTCGCTCACCACCACCCTCCGATCCTGACAGCTCTGTGGGTAAGTCATTTGTCCCTCTAGTGGTGCGTCGCTGACCACCACCCTGATTCCGACAGCTCTGTTGTACGGTCATATGTCCTCTAGTGGTGCATCGCTAACCACACCTCGATCCTGACAGCTCTGTGGTATGGTCATTGTCCCTCTAGTGGTGCGTCCTGACACCAGCTCTGATCCCGACAGCTCTGTGGGAACTGGTCATCTCTGCGGTGATTTTAAGAAGACCGTTTCCAGTTTACCCAGAGATCGCCAAACACGACGGTTTCTTCCAACTCTGCTGTTGTTGGTCAGACCAATCTTTCTCTTAATTCCCCGATGTCTCCCTTTAGCTTTCATCCGCAGGTGCTTCTCTCTCAACCTTGATTCCACTTCTCTGCCAAGTTCCATTTTTAAATTTTGAACTCCTGGTCCGCTCTCTTTAATTTCCTTACCATTCTGAATTCCTTTCCTCAGTGATGAAATTTTCCTCTGTAGTGCTTTAAAATTGAGTTTTCCTGGTTTGTCATTTCTGAGTAAGATCACGTATTTCTCCGTCTTTGGCATTTTCATGTCTCTCGACTCAGATCGGACATTTTCAATCTATTTCCAAATCAGAAACAGTGTGCTGAAGCTGTTTTACTTGAGATTCTCTGTTCTCCATCTTTTCTTCAAAATCTTTTTGAATTCCTTGAATATCTTGCTCTTTCTGTAAAATTTCCATCTCGTATTTTCTCTCTGTTCTCACTACAACTCTGTAATTCATTCAATTTAAAGTGAGTCTATCGATTTCAGAATTTTTCACACCACATTCCTTTTCCAATTTGCTTTCATGAACAGTTATCAAATTCCTCATTTCGATTTCTTTTCTTTGCATCTGCTCCTCCAATTCTGATTTCAGGATAACCCTATCCTCTGAAATTTTCTTCATTTCTTCCTTGTGTTCACACACCTCCCTCTGCAGAGTGTCGCAGTTTGATTTCATCTCCTCCAACAAATTCTCCTTCTCCTTCAGAATTTCCATCCCATTCCGACACTCCGTCTCAGCTCTTTCCTTCTGTTTTTGTTCGAACGTGACCTTTTCAACCAATTCTGTGCGCTCACATTTAATTTCCTCGTTCTCAGTCTGTACACTTTTCATCATGTCTTTTACATCCTGCAATTGTTTCTGAACGGTTTCCACGTCCTGGTCTCTCGATTCGAGCTTCTCTTCCAACAGAACAGCTTGATTTTTGAAGTCTTCGTTTCTCGTTTTGACGATTTCTAGTTCCTTGTTAAGATGACCGTTCCTGTTTTCTGTGTCCTGTAGGATTCCTCCCATCGCATGAAGCTTGGAATCCTTGTCCTTCACACAGGATTGTAAACTCCTCTGTTCCTCGCTAATCTTCCGAATTTCCTCATTTTTACATAAAATCTCATCTTCCAGTTTTTTCCTGTCTTCATCCGCTTTCTCCATTAACTTGGCGATTTTTGCTTCAGCGTTTTGATTATTGAACGTCAAGATTCCGTTTTGACCCCTGAGTTCGTCAATNTCTCCATTAACTTGGCGATTTTTGCTTCAGCATTTTGATTATTGAACGTTAAGATTCCGTTTTGGCCCCTGAGTTCGTCAACGCACGATTCTAATTCCGCCATCTTACCGCTTCTTATATCTTCCTTCCTCTGTTTCTCTTCCTGATACTTTAGTTGCAGATCTTGAAAATTTTTTAAACCTTCCAATTTCTCTTTTTCAATAATTTTCATTTCATTCACAAGTTTTCTATGATTATCCATAAACTCACTTTTTTCTACAAGCAAGCCGTCAAAGTCTGAATTCACTTTATCTAGTTTTTTATGAAGTTCCTCAATTTCTACCTCCAGACTCGAATTTTCCAATTTTAACTGGCTAAATTCCTGACTTAGTCGTGAATTCTCGACTTCCGCGTGATTCAGTTTTATCACAATTTCTTCACTTTCTTTCAAGACCTTCGATCCATTCATTCTGCATCTGACAGACTCTGCAAAGCTGGCATTCTCAGAGACCCCAGTTTTCGTATTTCTGCTCACCTGGTCTATTCATTTCTCAGCGAATGGTTTATCATCACGCTACACGTCATAATGGTCCTGTAAATTTGAATAATTGTGTCTTACATCCTCCAGTTCTTTCTGTAAATTTTGAAACTTTTCATTTAATTCTTCATTGTCGTACTCTAAGTTCTCGTTTCTAATTGTCACATCTGAAAAACTTGCTTTGAACACATCGAATTGATTGGATAGGTTTCTAAATTTACACTGAATGTCCTCATACTCGCGACACTTGACGTCCAACTCCTCCATCACTAATGCCAACTTTTTCTGGAGCGTTTCATTCACTACCACAGATAAATCTTCCTCCAACTTCACATTAACAGTTGTCTTTCGATCCTCCGAAGTTTCTGGATCACTGACGTTTTGCGCATCCAGAGTTAAATCTCCAGTCTCACCATCAGGTGTGAAATTTTTAATGTCATCGCTAGCGGTCTCAACAGAAACAACAGGCTTAGTAGTGTGAACAGAAACATTCTCAACAGATAAATGAACAGAAGGAACAGTTAATTCATCAACAATAACAGAAGAAGCTGCACCACTGGATGAAAGCATGCACGGGCTCACCTTAATGTCGTCTGCTGCCAATCTTTCGTCTGCTGTCGGCTGTATGTCGTCTGCTGTCATTTTTTCGTCTGCTGGATCAAGAATTTCACCTGTCTTCTGGTCCAATTGTCTTTCTCCAGAAGCTGCGAATTTCACATCCTCCGAACCTGAAGTTGTGTCTTCTTTATCCGAATTCGTCACCACAATATCCACATTCACAGCATCTTCCACTTCCTTTGTATCAGTGAATCCTTTACCTCGAGATCCGGTGCGAGATTCTTCGAAATTATCCCCGTCAATAGAATCATTCAAATCAAGACTATCATCCGAAATGTCTCCTGTTGGGGTTTTCTGAATTTGGTGTAGAAGTCTATCCCGTTCTGCTTCCGTCTGTTCCAGTTTTTCTACGAGGCGACATTTTTGGTTTTGTAACGTTCTCAAAATCTTCAGAAAGTTTTCAGAATCCAAAGACACATCCGACTCCAAATTCAACACAGATCTTACATCACATTCCTCTTGAGAATTTTGTTCTCTGATGGACTGAATTTCCGATAACACAGATTGAAGAGAGAGTTCCTCGCTGAGTTTGTGAACATCTTCTTTGTATTCGGAAATGTTAAATGCGATATGTTGTTTTGATGAGTCACTCTCTTGATTGTCCACTACATCAGATTCACCGGGTTCCATGTTGAATGAAGAAACATTCACGTGATGTACTGCTACGATATCTTCCTGCACAATCTCTAGATCCCCCGCACAATCTCTAGATCCTCCTGTACACCCTCTAGCTCATCTTTATCATCTCCATTTCCATCCTCTTCAGCTGTTGCCTCTCCTGACTTCCAGCCTCTTTTTCGACCATGACTTCACTCTGACTCATGGAGGTCTTCCACCACACACTCCATCAAAATTCGGTGATGACTCGTCGTCGTTACGTCGTTTTCCAGTCCTCTGTGTCACTACGTCCCGGACTCCGCCTGCCCAGCTCTTCTCTGTAGACAGCGTTCTCATTCTGTAACGTTTTTATCACATCATCCTTGTCCAGAAGCTCCTGTTTATAAACGTCGTGAATCTTATCAATTTCTGTCGATCTCTCATCCTGGGAATTTTCCAGATCTTTCTGCAGACAAGTATGTGCTCCTCTACAGAGATTGAAACCTTAGACCTTCCAGGATAGGTTCTCATTGCTTCATGAGCAGTGGATCTGAAGATTCGAGGAATAACCTCTCACTTGTTGATCCTGATATACGTCTGTTTTCACAATCTCACTCAAACGGCAGATTTCAGGCCTCATTGTATCTCCATATGACACTAGCTTCTTTCCTTCTAACACTCTCCAACTAAGATTTCCTTCTGCATGCTGTTCTTTTTCACTCCCTGACTCCATTCGAAATTTGGTATTGCTGCCTTGAGGTATAAATTATCAATGTTGCAACGTTAATTGCGGTTTTTCAGTGTTCATCTTCGTTTTGAAGTCTATAACATTGACACTCCTGCTGCATCCATTTAACTGAGACACCAGTGTTTCTTAGACTGAGAACTTTCAGATCTTAATAAAACGTTTTGCATTATGACAACGCGCATTTTTCCAAATCTTCATTCAAACTAGGTCCAACTCCAAACCTGCAATGTTCCTTTTCACGCTGAAGCTCAAAGAAATGCTGGTCTCGTACATGAAGATTTCGTTCTTTTTCACCGAGACTGTTAGGGTTACAGTCTCCTCCGTAAAACAACGATTCCAAAGTCGAATCTCCCTTTATCAAAGGCGATATTTTTCTCACAAATTTCTAGACTTTCATACCCCAGGTTTTCTAACCTCCTTGTAGACAGGCCGTTCGTTGTCTTCCGCGCAGAAGATCGATCTTGCAAAATTTCATGTTTTCCTTCCACAACACTTTCACCTCCAATTTCACTGAAAATTCTCTCATATTTTATTAAAATTCAGCGTTGTCAAATCAACAAAAGTTCATAATCTTGCATTACAGAAGAGATCAATTCCCCAAACTCATGACCTGCTGCCGTATCTTCCGTTAGTTTCACTCTCTCTGCCAGACTTTCAGACTTTCTCTTAATTCCACGGTTTCTTTCACATTTTCTTCCAAGTCACAAACTTTTAGTTTCAGTTTCTGATTTTCAGTTTTCAGAAGATCAAATTCTTTTGTCTCCTCATTCACAGTTTTCACTCTGCCTTCTAGTGCTGTATTTTCCTTTCTTAATCTCTCAATTTCTTGCCGATTCTTTTCATTCACATTTTTGGCGTCCTTTTCCAATTCTTCATTTTTTCCTTTGAGATGGTCTACCTCCGTTAATTTGGTCTCTAATTGTTTAACACGAGTTCTTAGTTCTTCACAATCACTCTCACTTCGTGCCACACAGGACTGCAATTCCACAATCTCATTGTTCTTTCTTTCAACCACTTCCTGTAAAGCATCCAACTGACTCTGAATTTGATTGGTCCCCTCCTCACTTCCTGTGCCTGGTTCCCAGCTCTTTCCTTCTAAGGATGCTACTTGTGCTTTGGCCTCCTGAAGATCTTGCTGTAATTGTGAAATCATCTC
>CAJDSM010001805.1:11831-23825 GCA_903981925.1 Ostrea lurida
AACAAATTGTTTTTAATAAAAAGTATGTGCAATGTGCATCTGCCATACTTTAGTAGTTTATTGAAAATTTTCCCTCTTATTTCTTGAATACAAACTAAACAAGACAACGCAAGCATAGCATCCCTCGCAACACAATATTTAATATAAACAATAGTCAACAGTGACCTAAACCTTCGATACTTGACCTTGAAAAGCAATAGGTTTCATCCACTCTCCAAGGGCAACATTTGTGGAAGGTTTGATAATTCTTTGATAGATGTTGTGTCTTTTATCTTGTTTACAAATTTTTTTGGCAATAGTCAATAGTGACCTTGACCTTTGACCTTGAAAATCAATAGGTTTCATCCTCTCTCCATGGGCAACACTTGTGGAAGGATTGATGAGTCTCTGTCATGAATGCTGTGTCTTACACCTTGTTCACAAGTATTTTAGGCAATAATCAATAGTGACCTTGACCCTTGATCTTGAAAGTCAATAGGGTTAATCCTCTCTCTATGGACAACATTTGTGAAAGTTTTCATGATCCTCTGATAAATGCCCTTACTTTTATCTTGCTCATAAAGTTCCTCACACACACCAAACAGCTGCACGGACGCAATGCTATATTCCCCTCCATAACTAATTGTGAGGGGATTATAATATGCACTTCATTATTACTGTACAATACAGGGGAATACAGTTTCAACAGGGTAACATAAAAGGTGACACATAAAATCCAATGCTAACAGAAAAAGAAGGGCACCATTTTAACATTTTTCATTATTTTTTCAATCCTGTCATCACTTGATACATTCAGAGATTTTCTAAGGACCGTCCCGGTACTTTACCTTGATATAGTAGTTCTCCTTTATACTGACAGGCACCCCGTGAAGTATGCCCTTTGACCCCGTCTTCTGATCCCTCATAAGGGCCACCTCCTGAAAATGGCAGTCTACACCAATCAGATTGCTGCTTATGATTAAACTGCTTGCTGATTGGTTGGAAGTACACAGTGAATTTAACAATATAAACGTATCATGGAAAAGTGCTTTTAAGAAGAAATCTAGATCTTTTACAGGAGGTTTCATTCAGAACTTTGAATTCCATTATAGATGTATATGTACTGCTTGTAATTTACTCAAGAACATCATGAAGAAAATCATAAATCTGTTGACCTGTAGGCAGCTTTTCTTGCAGGATAATAAAATTCTTTGACAGAATAAACCTTTTCAAATGTTCCCTTTTCAAATGGACTTAATTTTCATCTGGTGTATGAATACCTTACCTACCGGTAATAAAATTCAATGGCTGAACAATCTGTGTAATCGGTCTACTTGATTAGCTCAGGTGGATTTTTGAATGCCCACTTTCCACTGTGGGCTGGCCATTTTGGAATCACAGACAGTGGGCATTAGGAGTGGACTTTAACTCGAGTTTTATACAATTAAATATAGTTTACAACCCACTGTGTTCAGTGGACATTTAAATGCCCAATCTAAAAATAGCCCACAGAGACCAGTGGGCAAATTAATTTCCATCTGAGCTGTACTGTAGATGTGTCACAGTTTACTCCGGATATATTCAACCAACCTGAAGTACTCATTATATCCAAAGTTCCATATAACGAAGCACAATGTTGAATCTCACAAATAATGCAACTGGGGATTTATCTTTACTTCATTATAGCAGATAGTTCAATATAAGTGACTTTAACATATGTGGAGTGCACTGTATAATTGAAGATGATTAAATTGGAAAGATAATCTTAATTAACGGCCAGGAAATATAGTTTACATCATTTTTAATCAACCACCAAAACAAGGGAGATAATTAGCTATATCAACAAATGGTGAACACGCCTCGCAAACCCATACCGTACGTGATATCAAACAAGGTGAATAGAGTGTTATAAACCCTACACCAATACACACGATGGGTTAGTAAAGTGTTCTCATTGTTATATCAGTACACTGGAATCAGGGATTATCTAATCCTACCAACATTTCTACTTGTTTGTTAAAATTCTGGAAAAGAAACGTAGTACAATTGATTATCATAAACAGTTGAACTTCGGTATCTCGAACACTGATATATCTCGAATACCATGAATAATGTTGAAGTGATTCAGAAGTCCCAAACATGAATTCTTTAGGTATTTAATTCCTCTTGATATCTCGAATCCTTGGATATCTCGAATATTTTTCTCAGTCCATTGAGTTCAAGATAACGAGGTTTGATTGTATGAAACAAATTTTCAACAACAGTTTCGAAATTTTAGAAATATCACTTCAGGCTTATTAATTAAAGTTAAAAATACTAATGCGGCTGAAATCAAATTCACAAAAAATATAGCAACTTTTGTTATTTGTTCAGTAACTAATACTATAAAACAAGAAAATTTTATGTATATTTTTTTTTGGGCACAAACGCAATTATAGTGCCAAAACATTAGCTTCACAATTAATTTTTAGTGCACCTGCCATTTGTCCGTAAACACATCTGGCACAAAGTTCATGTTCGTGCACTTCTAATTTAGGCACGCTTGCACCATAAGTGCATATAATCTAATAGTGCTTCAAATTTTCTTGTTTTTCAGTACCACAATACCCACCATTAACCATTTTAAAATTCTACAAAGCAATTTAACACCTCAAAATTTCAAGCCAATAAATTAAAAGCATATTATCTATTTAATAAAAAAACAACAACCATAAAACACAGCTAGCACCTATAATATGTAAAATAAGGCCAGACCAAATCATTTCTTTGTTAAGCGTCAATGGGCGGTTAGGTTTCGATGCCCTGGTGGCAAAAATCAAACAGCACCTACAATGAATAGTACTGCTCATATTTTCATTTGGTTTTTCCTGATAGGTAGTAAGGTTTTGTTAGTCTGATTTAACGCTTAACAAAGAAAAAAGACAGGTATGGCCTAATCAGAATACAGGGATTCTCTAATGGACCCACCTCCGCCTCCCATATCGGCTCCACCACACAGTTCAATTTCCTGTTGATCTCTAGGGCGGCGGCTTGGTAGCACTCGATTACGTCCACTGCTAGCAGCTCTCCCGACTGAAGCTTGTGTATCAGGTCCGTAATCGGCAGACCAGTGATGTCATCTATCTTGTCTTTAGTGACCTGTGAAGACAATAATATATGTCTAATCTATGATCTGTAAAGACAAACCAGGGGCCTGTCGCAGTATATTTTGGGACAGGGACCGACCGGGTCCCTTGAGATTGGGAAAATTAGCTTGATGCTAATAAAATTATGCTAATTTTCCCAATCTCAAGGGAATCAAATTGGGAAATTTTCAAGGAAATAAATTACTGTAAAGGGGGAAATGTTCGCGTGGGTTTTATTTTCACTATATTCACTATTATATCAACTATCACGAAAATAAAACCGTCGTGAAGTGCTGTTTAATGTATTTGGGTATATGATTCCAGCTTAAAATATTTACTATCCGCGAAATTTAATCCATTGCGAAATGTTAAAAGATAAAAATCGAGAAATTTTAGCCCCACGAAAATAAAGCCCTTTACAGTATCATATAAAAATGGATTTTTTCTTAAACTCAAGTTAACAAGCATTCTGAAAGTAATGCGATAAGCAATACATGTCCCCTACTGGCAACACCATTAACTGATGGATGTTATAAATCAGAGAGTGCAATGCTGTGTGACCTGACCTTGAACTAAAACATTGGTATATGCCAATATCATATTCGTATGTCTGTAAAAGAACGTTATGAGGACATAAGAAATGAATCTTATATTTTTTCGGGTGATGCAGGTATCACCGAATTTTAGACGGTAAAACTCATCGATGCGCGAAGCGCATTGATGAAAAGTTTTACCATCTAAAATCTCGGTGATAACCTGCATATCACCCGAAAAAATATAAGATTTATTTCTTATCATTTAATTCTATATTACAACAACAAAACAATGTCCATTAGACTTTACTTGTTGTTCAGGTACGTGATCGAAAATCACCTCAATTCTCAAAAGGTGTTTTAACCAATGAGAATCGGCGCTAGATGATCACGTGAAATAAAATTAAATGATTTGGAAATGAACCAAATGGGTCAGGCAGAGAAGCCAGTGTTAAAATGAACAATGCAGGAAGTTTAGAAAGTTAACTGACCATCCTTAAAAACTATTTATGTGCTGTTACATGACACATATGTTTTTGGGATATGTACTGTGATTGTTTATAGGGAGCTATGAAATTAGATTTAAAGCTGTCATGAGAAGGGAATTGTTTCCCATTCAAAATCAGATTTTGAATGGGATGGGGAAACAAGTTCCCTTCTCATGATAATGTCTATAATCTCTCTTTTGTTTGTTCCCTCTAAATTCAATACATTGTATTTCACACTCACAGTGATTTGTTTCAACAAATCTGCCAAAGCGTCTCTTAACAACTTGTAAAATGAAGAAAAAACAACTGAACAATCTGCGAAATTGTGCCCTCAAAGAATGTGCATCAAATGTACACAGGTGTTCAGTTGGCCACAGTACAGCAAATCAACAAATTTCTACAGATGGCCCTTGGGAGTGTGATCGGAATGCACAATGTGTCAGATAACTTAAGATTAGATTGTCAAATTAAACTGGACGTAAGTTTTCCTGTGTCAGCTAATTCTATACATATTAACGATGTACGTAACATGCAAAGTCAATATAGCAGTTCTTCGTGGAGATCTGACACCGTGACCTTCATTGAGCAAATTTAGATTTTTTTTTTCATCAAAAGGAGGGACAAGAGTGGAATCATATCAAATTCTATAAAGCAATGATACAATATTATTTAACATTTAAAAATTTCTTAAAATTACATGTAAATCATGTCAAAACCATTTTGACGTATAAAATGTGCCACCACATCAAAAGCTTCTCTTCATATACATGGATGTCCAACAAAAATAAACTATACATTTTCTACATGTACATGTATTTACCCCTTTTTCATTCAAATGTTCTGCCAATTTCTCACAAGCTGCCAGGCACTCCTCTCTCTTGGCCTTGACCTTTGACCTTGCCCTGTAGTATTTATAGATGGAGTGAGACGCTTTCAGGGACACGAGACCCAGGACAACGACGGACATATTTTTTCCATTCAGCCATTCTAGGTCAACATCCAGCTTTTTCACTCTATTCATGACTTTATGAACTGCAAAATAAAATAGAAATTGTACCGAAAATAATGGAGACTGTATTTATTTGTTTGAAAATAAACAACGAAATCTGAAATCAAAATGAAAAATCTAATGAGAACAATTTATTACATGATGTTCGAAGAAGAGCAAGAAAAAGCAAGAAAGGGGTGGGGCAGGGCTCAACATTAACGTTTGTCCGATTGTCCATGTCTAGTTCATTTTGTGATTGGACATCTAAAATCTAAATGCACTTGTCCAATAGGACAAGTAACTTTTTAAGCTTCTCCTCTGGCTTTCATGTGAACTAGTCAAAGTTAATTATGGCATTGACAAACATCAACGTTCTATTTTGATTAATAAATAAAGCTTTCAACTTTCATATTACTAAATTTAATATATATCTTGAAAATAATCAAAATTAACAATAAATCTTGTTTTTGTTCAGAGTCGGACAAGTAAAATATACATTCGGACAAGTAACATTTGGTGGCAGCTTGTCCGATGGACAAGTGGAAATTGAAGATAATGTTGAGCCCTGGAGGGAATCTTAACTCTCTATGTTAATGGACCTACCTGAAGTACATGTAGCATCAAATTCCTTGTATCAAGAGTAAGAGGCTAGCTGTTATCTAGGTTCACTTAATCCGAGTGAATTGAGAGCCTGCTATTTTGATCAGGTAGAGGAACCCATTGCCAACATTATAGTATGAAAAGTCACAGCGTAATAATGGGTAAGAACCATGTCAGATAACACATGTACTAATGACAGGTTGTATGTTTTTGCAAATTGGATCATTAATTATAACAATTTGTCAATTTCAAACGCTTTAATCAGTAAATAACTTACATGTATTGAAATAAACCAATGCCTTCATCAATCATCACACACTGTGACTGGATTGTTGTTCAGAATAACTAAAGGTACAATAATTATCAAATTTTTATTTAGCCTAACTTGAGTTAAATGCTACATCATGTACACGCTGATAAGAGTTTAATCAAAGACCTTAATTCTTACAGGGAAAGTTAACAAGTTTAATATTGGGATGCCTTAATTACAGTAAATTACTATACAAAATAAATTATCTCTCTTTTTTATTTGGGAGGGGGGAGGAGGGGGGGGGGGGGCGGGGGGGGGCGTTTAGAGTTTCCAGCATGTATATAACAGAAAATCACTCCTTTCAATGTAATCTAATAAGTTGATTGAATAAAGTTATGAAGTAAAATATGTGTTTTTCTCACTATACACTGTGAACATAAAATTTTTCAGTTGTCATGGAAACTCATTTAGGCCAATGTCATACTTATTTTCATAACTGAGGGAAATAATGTTATGTGACATTTTTGCTTGCTGAGTTGTGAGATTCAACATGTACTAGCCACTAATAAAATTCAAGCCTCATTGTTTATGATCAGTGACATTTAAATAAGCTTACAGAAAAGCTTGCATATTACTATGTTAAACAGAGGGGGGTGGGTGGGGGGGGGGGGGGGGGGGTACGTGTTAATTAACTTTCAAATATATATTTACCTGACAATGTTGTAGACTTGTCAGCTAGTATGTACTGGAATTAATACATATATGTAGTAGAGAGATATAATCTCTGAACCATTTTAGTCTCGATCCTGGCAGGAAGATAACCCACAATGATAAAATTATTTATTTAAGGTGTACCGATTAAATACAAGTACCAGTATGTCAGTATTTAGCACTACAACAGAAAAATTGTACTGACAATACAAAAACTTAATTTCAACTGCATTAACCATGCATGCTATAATCATATCATATCATTTAATCTTGCTCTACAACAAAACTATCATAACCAATACGCTTAAATGCACATTAATTATCTCATTTGCAAAATTCAACTTGTTTGACCTATTTTTGAAAAGCTTTAATCTAGGTCATAACCTCTGAATATATAAAGGTGAAGGCTTCATATCATATAATTATGAAATATTCTTTTTCACAAAAAAGCTTTCTTTTATAGGTAACAAATTCTTTTACTTCATGACCTTGACCTTTAACTACTTTTTGAAAAAAAATATTTAGCCAAAAACTTTGGATGGTTGTACTTATAGTGCTTTCATATTTCAGAAAATCCCCTTTGAAAAGACCTTTCTTTTACAGTCCCTGAAACGTTCTACTTTACCATTTTTCCGTGCGTTCAGTCATTTTTCATTCATTGTTCAGCTGCGGTCATCGTGTGTTCTCCGTGCGGTCACCGTGCGTGTGGTAAAGTAGAACGTTTCAGGGACTGTAATACCAGATTTTTTTTTTTTTATCTCATGGCCTTGACCTGGAAGTTTGACCTGCTTTTGACAAACTTTAACCTTGGCCATCATTTTTGAATGCAGTTAGAGATTTATTATAGGTCTTTCATATTTCACATACATAATTATTCCTTGTCACTTGATTACCCCCCCCCCCCCCTTTTTTTTTTTGATATCATAAATTAGTTTGCTGCCTTACAGAGGTATGTATATTATAATCATAATGTTTCACAAAGACATGTTGTTGCTTCTCTCTATATGAACCCAATATGAAGTGAGTTATTGTTTTTCAGAGTTTATCAAATGTTAAATAAAATGTTTGAATATCAGTACTTCATAAAAACGAGTTCATACATCTCTTATTCCTTGCACATTTAGAGAAGGGGTATGTCATTTCAGAACATTCAGAGATCAAGCCACAAACTGAAATTTTGTGATATTTTGCACAGCATTTTGGTATGTTTCAGCCATATTGTTACACCCCTATTCTCTATATCAAATTATGAATAAAATACACGAAAATAATCTTATCAGTGATTATGGATGGGTATTAGAGAGAATTTTATATAATACATTAAAGTTGTTGAAATTGACTCCTCGTGATTTCAGGTGTCACACGACATCAAATGATAAAATACATGCATGGCTAAACTTTATAGACTTCTACAAGCAAATCTAACAATATATTACTGCTATTAACTTCATAGGCCATGGATGGTCACACTTGAAAACACTGTCATTGGATAACAGGTCGTGTACGTATTATTAAAATCCAATTTGAATTTTCATTCCTGAATTAAAATTCACACACAAAATCAGTCAAAATGTCACTTGCCCTTGATTGTATGCAATTCAAAAAGCCTTCAGGTCTCAGGACTGGCACAGACACTTGTTTCATAGACTTCACAAGCTGTGCTACATGTGTATATATAATATTTTATCATTATCATATCTATATTGTTCAGTATAGTCTATAGATCTAATAATGTTACAGTACTATAAGGCATAGCTTGCTAAGTCCATGGTATATGTACCAGTCTCTGATGTTCTTAGGTGTGTAGTAAAGGTGATATCTAAATTTTCCTCTATAGAGGAGATATTACTACTTACATAACAGGATACCGATAGAATGAAACAAGCACCTGCCTTGATACCAGATACTGACAGTGTGCTATTTAATTTTGTTCAATCAAAATTTTAAAAATCAGCAGAAATGAGAACAAAATAATTATGTTACGCATTAATTTATCCACGACATAATATCACAATACTATAGGCCTTATCATCAGACACATACCTGATCGGCTCACAAAAAGTGAAAGTACAAGGTCCGTTCGCCGCTGCAGGCGTACAGCTTGACGGTTAAGATAATGGGTTCATATCGATGTGAAAATTCGCCTTAGTAAGAAAATCAACCTTAAACTGTTATAATGCTTCGTGCATTTGCACACGCACGGTGAGATTTATAGCCCAATAAAAACCTATTCATCGAATGACTGTTGACATGACGACTTCCGCACAGGAAAAGAAAGTAGAAAATAAAGACAGGAGTTCACTCCTTCGAGAATGTATATTCCGGAAATTGCTTCCACTTAGTGCAGCCCATGGCAGACTTTTGTTAGTTTGTTTTTGTATATCATCCTTCTTTGCGTAAAGATCTAGGAGGAAGGCTACTATCATGATTACAAACAAAATTACCGGTCCCTGGGCCCTGTGGATATCTTTGGTCTGTCCCCCGGGTCTGTACGTCCGTCTGTCTCTTCGCGGAGTACCCGCAAAAACCGGTACATAGAATTACCGAAATACCCCTGATTTACCGAAATACACCCAGAAAACACCGAAATACCCCCCTAACGCCACGAAATACCCGATTTTTTCATTTCATATTATTGTTTTAAATATTTGTACAAGTTTCTTTTTTTAAAACCAAACATTTGATAATTTATTGAATTTTTTATTTTCTTTTATTTCACACTGGATACGGCTTATAGGAAAGAACAGTGGATCTTGTTAACAACCATTATTAAATGGTCGATAAAATATCATATAAGTAAGCTTATTAAGGCATTTGTTATTGGGAATGGCACACAAAATTATTGTGCTTCTGAATATTTAAGAATTCTAACACAAATTATCACTATCTTTATGATATGAGAGTTACAGTTCTTGACTCAGCAATATACAAAAATTCCATATATTGTTAATATGTTTTTATTAACAAACTTCTTACACAATATTTAAATTACAATGATATGAATGAAAAAAATTGGGTATTTCGGTAGGTTAGGGGGGTATTTTGGTGTTTTCTGAGGGTATTTATGTGTGTCGGGTATTTCGGTAATTCTATGTACCCCGCAAAAACTTTACCCTTAGACTTAACTTTTGGGTAGGCTAGTGGTTTTATATTTCACACACACGAGTTGGACCTTAATTAAAACACTAATCAACCATATCGTCACGCACCATTACAAGACACTAATTACAGTAAAACACTATTTTTTCACCGTTAAACTATCCAGTAAGCAGTATCAATTGATATCTGAAGTAATTTGATGTGATTTAGCAAGTTTAGAATTTCAAGATTTTGGAATTGGATCATAATATTATAATGATGTGCAAGAAGAAAATGTGTTTTACAAAGCAAAGCTTTTCAATTTGCTTAAGGACGTAAACACCTGAGCTGTTCAAAGGTTCAAGTGAGCTAGCTAAATTCTGATCACCCTTGTACGTCCTCCGTACGTCAGTCAGTCAGTCTGTCTGTCTGTAAACTTCTCCATTGGACCAAAAAAATTTACATGTAAACGTCTTGACACAGTTCAGATTCAAGTTTGTTAAATAAAGGATCAAACTTTTACATACCATATTATATGGGTAAGATCTTTATACATGTAAATCTTCAGTCTCAAGAACCACTGGATCAGAAGAGCGGAAAGTTACAGGAAAGTTCCCTGGCATGTATTTGTTTATCATGCCCGGAGGTGGGGTAAGGCCACAACAGGTGACCAAATTTTTTACATGCTGGTGTATAGGATAGGCCTTTTAAAATTCTCAAGAATCACTTACCCTGAAAAGTTGAAATTTACGTGAACACTTCCGGACATAAAGTTTAAGATACGGTTTAATTTTTCAAATCACAATCAATCGGTCATACTAAAAATAGCGTATTTAAGTTATTTTTAGAATTGACATCATCGGCAAAGTATATGCAAACACATCTTATTAAACCGTAATGGATTTAATTCTAAATCTGAAGAAAGTATAAACACCTACAGCGAGGTTTGGGCGTAGTGAAATGTCCCCACATCTATCTAGGTGCTTTGGTTCAGTGAGGGTACTCGTATACCAGAGTTGTGCATATTTCATCTTGTAGTGCGTTTGTAATTCCTTATTTTGAAATTGTTGATTAATGATTAACAACTTTTATCAGCGTTTGATAATAATAATAATAATTAGGGATGTCAAAATTGGAAAATTTCTTAGTCAATTATTCGATAGCTTTAGTCGAAGAATATTCGATTATTCAAAAGGTTTATATTTTACTATATCTCTGAACAAGAGGCCCACAGGCCTTAACGGTCACCTGAGTATCATAGCCCACACAGGGAGTCTCATATTTGCATTTCTTAAGTCTCAATACAGAGTATTTTGTTCACATATGTTAATATCTTTCAATATAAAAAGATAATGTTATCTATTCGGATTTGACTGAAACTTTGATTGATGGAGAAATCTCCTTACAAGCAGATTGGCCAACTCTTAATGATCTCCTTACCTACATTGCCTTCGGTGTTGCTATCTTTGATACTATATGTGTTACAGTACTATATCTGTTCTATAAATTTAAAAACTATAGCTACGGCTCTTCTCTTGAATAAAGTCTCAGCACAACAATTCTATTTCACACGACCTACTACTACTACAGAAATAAGTACGTTATGGGATAATTTATTACAACAATCCGTTCAATGGGATCACTTTACAGTTGCCTTATTAATTATCATTCTTTTTCTAATACTTATTATAACAAAGAAAATTTTACGAACCTCTCCCAATGATACATCCGTTTATGTAGAGATTTCAGATGGTACACAGTGCATGGACGTACCTCTTTGCTTAACACACTGGGATATTACTCCACCATCTGTTATTGATAATATTACTCTCTCGGGAACTTGGTCACCCAAACTAATCTTTAATTGGCATGACTTTCTATTTGTTAGTAAAATTAACTCATCTTCTCTCCAGGTTCCAAGCGTTATATCTTTGTCTTATCTTCAAACTTTTAAAATCAAACGAATGTTGGCAAAACAATATTGTGCGTATGTTATTGTAACACATTTGGATATTTATTATCCACTGAAGTCGAAAGTTTTATCCAACACCCCGCTGTGAAAACAATTTTACCCCAATCATTTGAAAATATAAAAACAATAATAACATTTTTACAATCCTTCTTATAGGTTAATAATGGAGTTGAAGACATCTTCCTTCACCGAGCATGCCTCCATCATCAAGCACATCAGAACATTGCCATACCCGGATTCTCCACCACTTTATCATAACACTGGTTCGTG
>CAJDSM010001807.1:2921-22808 GCA_903981925.1 Ostrea lurida
GGTCATTTCAAAGGTCAAGGTCACTCAAAACTTCTACCGTACAAATGGAAAAACTGTCTTACTTTAACAGTTTTGAACAAGTATTGATCATCCCACAAATTATATTTTAAGTAACTACTCAAGGTCATATTGGAAAGGTCAAGGTCATTCAGAACATATATATTACATTATAAAACAAAAGTTCCTTATTTCAACTGTTTTTGAACAAGTATTGATCATATATCACAGAAATAAGTAACAAGCAAATGATTTTCGGTCAGAGGTGACTCAGTGTAATTTTGTAAAGGTCAAGGTCACTCGAATATATATCTTCTATATGAAAAAAACAACCTTCCTTTCAACAATATTTCAACAGTTATTGAACTCTTGATCTAAGGTCTCTCAACGTAATTTTTTAAAGGCCTAGGTCATTCAAAAGATATACCTCGTATGTGGAAAAGTTCTTTATTTCAACAGTTTTTGAACAGGCATTGATCATATGTCACATTAGAACAAAAATGACTGACAGGAGATCAATTTGTAAAAGCTGAGGTCACTCAACAATTACTGTATAAATATTAAAACCCTTCATTTGAACAGTTATTGATCACCACAAAATGAAATAAAAATCAGAAGTGGGTAGTATTAGTATTCATACTTCCGATGCCTGTGATAATAAATAACGCATTATGGGAAAAATAAGAATCTTCAGTTTAGCTTAGGATTTCTGTCGTAATCTTTCTGAAAAAGCGTGTGTACTGGGGACTAACACACCCCCATTCGGAGTTTTGGAGATTCGGAAATTGTGAATAAGTTGCAAACTTCAATAGTCTGTTGGAATTCCCTTGAGCATGACTTGCATTGTTAACTAACCTGTTTTTATATTCTTACAAGGCAGAACTCATTCAAAATTTTCTATAGGAGAATAAAATATATCTAGCTGTGGCCTTGAACTCGATATTTACATATGTACATATATATATCGATGACGGTATACAAATTAAGAATTGGGCAAACTCTGACCCCTGGATATATCAGAGGTGGGATCAAATGCTTTTAATAAGAAAAGTAAGCATTCCCTGTTGACCAGCCACACTCGACGTGAACCCATTGTCTTGATCAGGTAAATGCACTAATCCATTGTCAAAATCAGTGTATAGAGAACAAACGACCTAACAATTGGCATTAATCACACCAGACAGCATTTGACTCGATGGCAGGTTGTACATGTATTACCGAATTACATCGTACTCGATGGCAGGTTGTACATGTATTACCAAATTACATCGTTATAAAGACCATTATTTTTGCAAACTGCTGACTTCAAACGTTACTGTTAAAGTAAGCAATGTGTTAAACGTAATCATAGTCCCAAAAACCATAGCAACATCAATTTGTTTGAAGTATGCCTCGATTCAAAATCTGATCTTATACAGAACAAGCTCTTGTTTATCGAATCAGTTGAGAGACATAAACACCATATGTAGGTGATGTTGAAATGTTGCTACATAAATATGAGAAGTTGACGATGGAGAAACTGAAATTATCCCGTTTGTTATGATTTTGAGTTGCTAGTTTGTCGTTAATGTCTATATTCAATAAAATATCTAAATATGAAGCAAACATGGAAGACTTTTTGGTGACTTATTTAATATTCATTGGGATATATCGAATCGACATAGGAACGAACATGATTATTATCGATTGATTTAAAAACAACAACTTTTTATCTATTTTAACGTGTACATAGATGTTCACCCCCTTCACACAGAGTGCGATAATACTTCAGTGGTAATGCACTAAACCGGAAGAAGAATACGAAGATAAAACGTCGTTGATATATCTAATAATTGAGTGAAAGGCCAGAGTTAGATTTTTTATGCTCCCGTATAAGCTTTCAAATAAATTCTGTCACTAAGAAATATAAGAACAAGTCAGCTAAAGAAGCACAATTCAGCCTGTTGGAACACCTGAACACACAAAGAAAAAATCCACAAGATGTTGTCAATGAAGTATTCCAGCATCGATTTATTATGAACTTCCGAGTACTCTGTGCGTAGAATCAGAGTGGGGTTTTACAAAGTATTGTTTTAATGACTGAACACAGATAAGCATATAATTTTCCTTTTTCCATTTTTCTTGAAAAACTAAATGTCTATAATGTAAAAAATAAAAAAAAGAAAGAAAAAATGACTTGTGGAGAATTGGTCGTGTAAAGTGTTGAAAAGTCATACGTTTTTACTAAAAGTCTTTAGAATTATGTAGAATCCACATTTGATATACTGTACACTACTTCTGACATACGTTGTTGTAGAATAAGTCTGAGGTTTCTCCTCAGTTGTCAGTATTTTGGTGAGGAGCAAAGAGTGGGGCTTGTTAGAACTTTTTCTGGATCCAGCAATATATCTTCCTTTGTAAGGTTTTTTGTTGACGTTTTGGAGTCCAGTATAGGTACGGTAACTCATATTTATCTGTCCCATTGACTGGGATAAAATTCTTGAAATAGCCGCTGAGTGGATGTACACATGTATATGTACGATTACCAAATGTGAAGTTAATAACAAGTTCGTTTAAAATACAGTTTTGATAATGAGCTTTACAACGAAAACAAATTATTGTATTGTTACTGGTCATGAACATGAAGATCAGTGAGTTAAATTGCTACACATTACATTTAGTGAAATCTACATTAAAACATATCGAATCTAGTCGTACTAAATCTAGTGATTACTAAGATGTCTAATCGATCAAGTAATCTACATTAAGATATGTCTAACCTAGTCAAATTACATCCGGTGAAATGTCTACCCAGATTCATCTCTTCACTTATAAAAGACCAAATGTAGACTTTTAATTTGTTTTTGTAGGCCAAGGTAGACTTTTAATTTGTTTTGTAGGCCAATAGGCAGACTTATTAATGTTTTTGTAGGCCAATAGGCAGACTTTTAATTTGTTTTTGTAGGCCAATAGGTAGACTTTTAATTTGGTTTTTGTAGGCCAATAGGTAAGACTTTTATTTTTTTTGTAGGCCAATAGGAGAACTTTAATCTTGTTTTTGTAGCCAATAGGTAGCTTTTAATTTGGTTTTTGTAGGCCAATAGGTAGACTTTTAATTTGTTTTGTATGATTAAGCACTGTTTTTCAAGAGTAAGTGCAAATTGGCTAATATTATTAAACTGTTTTGCTAACCATCCCCGATTTACCATAATCAAGAAACACTTAGTTTCATCTGTGATATATTATGCCATAGAGGGCGCCATCCTACACGAAAACATTTAATTTTCTAACGACACCGCAGACATAACTAATGGTAATGACTGAAACTAATTTATGTGTTATTCCTCCTGAAAAATTTATTTGGTGTCAAACATGTTTTCGTCTTCTGTTAACAAATTGTATTATAAGGTTACACTAATTGGAAATTTATGACCGACTATATATTTAACATGACAACATGTAATATCAATTCAATAATTATCCATAATTTCAGATAAAATATTCCATGAAGGCTTTAAAATACATCAATACATGTTTAAATATTCATGAAAATTATACAAAAGCGCTGAAACTAACCTCCGAGTCAGAGACGGTTCTCAGAACTCGGACACAGTTGGTGTGTATGCCTACAGATATAGCGTCAGGAAAATTTCGTCAGGAAACGTCAGAGAGAGGTTAGTTTTCTTACATCCGAACTTATTGATAATTAAATTCAGGTTAATTTGTTTTTATCATTTATATTTCAAGAACACACACGTTAAATGAGCGATATTTGCATGACTAGGAACGGTGAGAAAGATTAAGATGCAAATATCCGATTGTCAACTTTAGCAATCCTTAATTCAAATACTCCTTATATATTGATTTCATCTTTGCATTTTATATCTCTACTGATAATTAATTCTGTAGAATGTCGCGTTTTTTGCTTTTTTTCCCCAATATGAAAAATAATTATGATTGTAGCAATGCGAAATGGTATACATATTAATTGGTATAGAGATTATATTTTTGATAAATTTGCAAAATTCAAATTATGATATTAGATGTTTCTTGGACTAGCAATTATCTAATTTATGCTTTTGATGAAATACACAGATAAGAGAAGAAACGGATTGAATTTCTGGAAGATAACCGGCATGGTCATTCTTTATTCATTCTTTAATTCTTTTATAGCTCACCTGAGCCATTTGCTCATCAATTTTTCACATTTTCCTTTTCCCTCCCAGAAGTATTATGCCAATTCATGTGATAGAATGCTTTATTTAGTATACCGTTATGCCAAAAGGTTTGGTTTGCAATAAGCGACCTTTCTTTTGTCTTAGAAATGATTTTGAGGTCAGTGACCCTGTGTTCTATGATAATGGCTCTTAATATGTATGGCATTATAAATTTAAGATACATGGTCATGAAATCAAGTAGCTTCAAATGAATTACCCTTATTTTCCAGCTTGGTGACTAAACTTATTTTGGAGTACCTCCTTGTTAAAAAGATAATGGCTCGGACAAGGTCACACACATTAAAACTTAGGATGTGTGCCATAGATGATATGCGCCATTATATATGCATCTGTTTTCTTCATTGATGAAACATGCGGGTCATGAAGCTTCATTGTTCTTTCTTTACAGCGGTACATAACAGTAAACACTCAAATTGAAGCGGTCTTGAGAACATGAATTATAGAGTAAGATATTTTAGGTGAAATCAATGTCATACTATTGAAACTGCTGGTTTTTGTCTCCAGTAAAACAAGATCACACCGACATCAATGTCCTACTTCCGGGTTTGCTTTTGATTTTTAAAGAAAACAATGAGAAAATCATTTTACTGTGTGGGGACTTTGAGGTCCAAGTAGATAAAGATAAGTGAGGTTAAGTTACAGCCGACGCTCTGGGGGAAAAGTAAGCTTGCGCATGCCCAAGTGTACGTTTTCACCGGGGCCAGTCGGAGCATCGCTCGGCCTTTTCCGTCAAGTCAAGAAAGGTCGAAAACTATTTCGATTGCACCGGAACTTGATAACACGACCTTTCATGTGACCGTTCACGTGGGGAGAAAAGTCTGTCGAAATCAGCAATATTTTGAGAAACAAGATAATTTAAAAACAGTTTTAATTATGGTTTTTAGATGTCCTTAGTAAATAATAATAAATTTATTCGTAGTTACATGACCTGGCCCTAGGATCATATAAGTTAAATCTGAATATTACGATTAAATGATAGAGAAGTCAATCATTCAGAAACAGAATCGTCATTCAATATTCTAGTGTCTGTGAATTAAGACTTTCACTTCAACATTAACGAACATCTTACACACGTGATTGAAATTTTGATGCAAGTCTGATTTTATTACCTGATTCCGCGGAATGATGTTCATATCAGTTACCTACATCAACGGAAGAAGTATATTGATTTTTGTATTTGAAAATGGGCATCAGTTATGTAGTTGCACCGAGCTTTTGAAATAAAAAACAAAATGACATACATAGAAGCTCGTAAAAGTCAATATTTTGTTGTCAGATTGAAGGTACATGTATTAAACTCAAACTTTAATTTATCACTTATAGATCAGATTGCATACTCTGTGGAATCTTGACTTGAAGGTCCAAACAAATACAAAGATGACTGTTAATCATAAGGATAATAAGTAAAACTGCAAATATTTCATATCTATTAGGCCCATTTATCATAATAGCTTAAGCAATGAAACTATAATTTTAGTGATTTTTAAAAATCTGTTTAAAAGCACTTTTCTATTTTAGCCTAGAATAGTTTGGGGGGAAATGTTAGAAAAACATGTCTATGGTCCACGTATTGCAGTCTAGTTTTTTGAAGGATTCTTGTATAATCCGCTTCTCCTACGCATTTAATGTTAGCATGCTCTTTACTTATACAAGTGCTATGATATTTAAAAAAAAATCAAAAGATGTAGGCCCGAAGTTGTAGAAATATGACAGAAATAGTGATAAATTTGTAAAGTCTAAAACCAGAAGAAATTAATTCTACATGTATATGTATTTAGTGTGCAATTGGAAACAGAAATATTTTCTTACATAATGATTATGTTGCAAATGAAGACAAAAGTTATTTTGAGTCACATGCATGTCAAATGTCCACTCAAATAGAATTTCTGGGTGATTTAGTACTGAAAATGTGAATCCTTAATCTAACCTTGGCGCAGAAACAGAAACTCCACCCCCATTTTTCTGTGTGTCAAAGGAATGAATGCATTCTATATACATGTAGTTGTTGCATGTACAAAATATCAAATATCAACACGCAGATCTCAATACGTCCAACATATACGAGAATAAGTCATATGTAGCTGCTTCAGATGATGCTATTAATTTATATTTTCCGGATGAGTAATTCTGAGGGTAAGTTTAAGGTATATATTCTATAACTATCACACTTGCAAGGCTTTTACCTATCCACATGGTACCGAACACACCACGCTTGCAAATGCTTCAGATGCTGAAATTGATCTACGAAGTTCTGAATACGTGAGCTTACATATCGAATAGGTTCAATCTCAGGTATTCATATTGCCAAATGAATGTATTGTCTCTGATGTTTTACTAAGTACGATGATAAACATTCCTTATTACTGCACTGCAGTTGTAAATAATATGCGTATGAATCTTGTTGAATATAGTTCGTCTATTTTAATGGTTTATAAATCTGACAGAAATGAAATTGCATTCTTGATAGTATATGAGGATATGAACAATATCGCTTTACACCGGTTTGCTGTTCATGAAGCGCGTTACTTCAGTATCTGAAAACTTTACAGTGATAAAGCCTCATTTCCATAAAAAAAATCATGTGTGGAAAAAAAAATCATCCTTGTGTTCAGAGGCAAACACAATGTGGTATCACTGTTTTAAGGAAAGATTTTGATTTAATTTCCTTCAACTGTCGTTTTCAAGCTTGTACTGTTGGGTAGTTGTAAAGTGTTCAGTCACCTTGGGTTATCACGCAAACACTACGCAGTAATTTTGTATGGATTGTGTAGGAAGATTTTTGTGTGAACTGATTTACCTCTGTAATCATTCTGAATAAACATCCGCCTTGAAATATCCCATGAAATTTTTGGTATTAATTCAATTTTGAGAATTGAATTGTAAGTTAATGCAATTATATTATTTTGGTCATTGTGTGTGTTACAATTAGATCAAATAAATATTGATATAAAGAACTGTCGTAACATTTAATAGAGAAAGCACAATCTATGATTTGACTAATTTCATATTTACAACAGACATTGTGGCGCGAACCTGCTTTGCAATGAGTGACACTTGGTAAAAGTCGTCAAAATTCATTAATATTCGTACATGTATTTCTATAAATTTCATTTTTTCCACCTAGTTTTTGACAAATTTGTATTTGTGAATAAAATCAAAACAATGAATTAGAAAGTGGAAAAGTTGGTTCGAAATTTCTATAAGCGACAATCTTGTGTGGTTATACCGTATCGTTTGTACATGTATTGACATCGAAGAAACTTGTCGATGCTAATCAGATTAGGGCTTTTTGTTTTCATGTAGCGACACATCATTCTTTAGTATTTGGTGTATGAAGTTCTTTAATTTGTAAGCCCAATTTGCAAGTACATGTATTGACACGGGAATTTTAGTGTTGAAAATTACCGCTATATGACCAGCGGACTCCACTTTACATTGATTTTCGTGTAGCTTAAGTTTTTCAATAAACAATATGCTCTTTAGATTAATGAAAAGGTTAAGATATAGAACAGTGTTCAATTTCATATGTCCTAAACGGGTCCAAAATTGGGCAAACACGGGCCCCTGGATATACCAGAGGTACATGTAGGATCAGGTGCCTAGGAGGAACAAACATATCTCCTGTTGACCGGCACACCCGCTGTGAGCCCTTTATCTTTATCAAGTAAATGGATTAATCCGTAGTCAAAATCTTTGTTTAAAGAACGCCCCATTAATTAGTATGAGACACGTCAGACAACCTCTGACCCAATAGCAAGTTGTACTGGCAAACCACGCCTCAAGACCATAAACTGAGAATAGACTGTGTTTGCATTTGATTGCTTTTTAAAATCGTGCAGTGTTTTGCACATTTGCGCAATGAATTTTAAGATCATAAGTAATCAAAATTTTGACTTAAGTCTATTCTCAGTTTATGGTATTGAAGCCAGATCGTTTTAACGACCATAAAAATTACGAAATGCTTACTTTACTCGTGACTATGGAAACCCCTCTACCATCAACTTGTTTGCAAGTAGCATGCCTCGATTTGAAAACTTACATGTATCATACGCAGAACAAGCTCTTGCGCATCGAATAAGTTGAGAGACATAAACACCATATGCAGATGATGATGGGTTTTGCTAATTGAATATGGGAAGTTGTCGATGGAGATGCTGAAATCATTTCGTTTGTCATAAAGTTGAATGGGTAGTTTGTCGTTAATGTCTACGTTTAACAAAATATCTATTAAGTAGAAAACATACGTAGAAGACTACATACTGTCTTTGATTTCGAGTCCACTGAAATACTTCTAATTGACATAAGAATGAAAATCATTATCATTAATTAAGAAATAGAACGTCGTCGATATAATGTGACGTACACTGAAAAGATCTAATTACATATTTCTAATCTTGTATTTTTAAAAAAAATACCAGTATAATCTTTACCATTGATGTCATCAAAGATATATTAGGATACTTGTGAGAATATCAATATGTGTACTCTTAAATATGTACTAGTAACTGGTCCGCAAAATAAAAATCATATTACTACTTGTAAAGTTTAAATTTATTCATTAGGGATTTAATGATCGCATGGAATTTGAGACTACTGTTCGATATATCGCCTATAATGCTGCACTATGGCACCCAGGTATGCGCACTAGCAGCAAAAAACAAAAAACAAATGCAATCACCCAAGGGCGCTAGTAATTATCTCCATCGTACAAGAGCTCACAAACAAGGGCAACAACTCTTAATGAACAACATTGACACCTTTTCTCTTATGCGCTAATTGGAGAAAGAAAATAATATTAAACACATCTATATCTGTCTGAGTTGTACTTTTATTATTTGAATAACAAAACATTTGTGTGCGTGAGATAGAGCTAGGGGGTATTCAATTTGAATTACTTTGAAAGGAATTCTATAATGGAGTAAATGTTTCTTATAACATCTACTTGCATAGTATAACATAATAGATATGGGGCTAGCACTAATCTTTTCTAAAACAGTCATGCGTTGACCTGTATACTCTACAAGACGATAGAAATTGGACCGAAGTCCGTACCTTCCATCGCCATCAGGGGAAATAAATTGGGTAGACATTCTAATTGGATGTCGGGGAAGAGAATGGACATAAACTCTACTGTAACGCTCACATTTAAATGGAAAGGTCAGGACTATATAGTCGAGAAATGGAGAATCTTCATTCAACATATGGAGTTCTGGAGAAAAACCCCTTTCAGTACAAAGACAGGAGAGGACATTTGTTATTATATAAATAATATACGGTACCAATTTTGATGCACCAGATTATCCGATGCTGTGAAATATACGATAAGGAGCGCGATATGTAAACCGACATAATAATGACTCGACAGGACAATAGACAGTTGAACGTGTCGAAGATTTACATTTTACGCAGCTTTTGTACGTCATTCAGAGTAAGGACAAGAGCTACAGGCGAAACCGGAAGTCCACTCATTCAACTAGAGTCAACGGTAACATTTTTCAAAAAGATCTTGAGTTTTCCATTACTCTCATTTCCATTAAGTTGTAAACCGAATCAGGAAACAAAGCCGGAATATCCAATGTTATATTATACTTCGCATTAAATTTAACTCTAAGCGAATCGGACACTTGGCTTGCGAAGATGAGCAAAATAATGCGGATCAAATTACATGTAATTCGATTTAAATTGCGTCCACACGGCGGTAATACGAAGTAAATTAATGCGAATTAAATTCGTAAGCATTTCTGATTAGCGAGTGGGCAAAAAAAAGGGAGGGAGGGGGTAACAAAACAAATCTTGTTACGTAGATATCTTTCTCGATTTCCCCACAAAATTTTGACCTTTATCAATGTAAAAAATACTTTCCATGGGGTTGATTTTGGTAAGCAATCTATTTTTTAGTTGAAGGACAATATATTTAGCATCTCAAATCAGAAAACAAATTATATATTTCAATCTATTTTTAGGTTTGGTCTTCATTTCTCATAACTTGACTGATGAGCCAAGATAATCTTTCTAACAAGTTTAGCTTTTGAAAAAAGCTTTGAGAGTCAGTGCAGTAGATTATATTATTCGAGAGGAATGGTACTTATTGTTTTTATTTTATTATCATTTCGTTTTAAATTAATAAAATAAGCATAATATAAAGAATTGAAATGATAGCATCTAAATGAGGAAGTTGCACTAGCAGTTCAAGGTGTAGTAATTTTGAAAAGAGTTTTATTTATGCTAAATGAATATATTTATGATATTGTAAATGCACTAGCTAGCTGCTGATGTTTCTGAAATTGTGTTATTAAACCTAGAGAAATGTTTTCAGACTATTTCTTATGAATTTCATTAACAGCTTCATTACGGTGGAGTTTAACACATTACTCATTTCTGCGACCAAATTTCAAGTGCATTCAATCGTTTCCCTAAGTGTTTTTAGGGAGCTTATTAATCGTAGAAGGATATTACTGGTAATTATAACGTTGCCGAACCGCCCGTTCAGATGAAACATTTCCTCAGGAATTATCAATGTGTAAACTGTGGACATTTTCTAAAAAGAGATGTGTGTGTGTCTGATTAGTAGTTTCAAAGGAGATACGCTGACAAACTTTGTCATGGACACACAGACCCACAGACAGACCAAAAAGTAATATGTCACCCCACTAAAGCATGAAAAATATCAATCATATTAGTGAAAAAGGTGTAATTTCCTCGTGTAAATCAGAGACATATATTACATGTTATAAATGTATTGGTCTTTGATTGTAAAATATCTTTTATAAAGTCTTTTACAAAATATAACGATCGCTTTGCATACAGACCCTTAAAATAAACTTTTAAATTCTCGACAAAAATATATATCCAAGCAATCAGTCGATACCATATATCAAGGTGCAAAGTGTTTGTTCTTTACACAGGTAACGATGAAATCCCCAAGCTAAAGGAAACGGCCGAGGTTGCCGAATGATTTAATGCTAAAAAGATGTACCCGATTATAAAAAAAAAAAGTTTTTAATCTATGTGGAAGTTTCAGTACACAGATCTTTCACCCCCGCCTTTTTTTTCTTAACTCATATTTTGAAAGTGTTTGAAAAAAAAAAAAAAAAAAACGAAAAACAAGCAGCACTGCTACATACGTTAAGTCCTTACACATCTATTTATAGAGTGCACCGCGTTATTGATTTTCTGTAAACACATGTACCCAGGACGCTTGATGACTATATATAGAATGATTTTTACCCAGGATTCCAATCTACGCATGCGCATTGGAAGGTTTAACTCACAACAAATTGTCAGTGCCGAGGCACTGACAAATGATACATGACGTAATGTGTTTTATTACAGGTACCTAGGACGTCATTAAGTGTGAGATTTCAATGAGTGGCATACTGTTTGTACATGTTTTTGGGTAAATGATGCAATTTTAATTAGTTTTTCGCTCAAAATAGCAAATATATTTATCGCTAACCATGGGTATGATGCATGTGACCCAAATATGCCATTACGCATGCGTCTACATTTAATGCGCATTAGCTTCGCTTCGCGTTCACAGGATACTTATGCGAAGTAAATGTGATGCGAATTAAAAACACGACGTAAATTTTTTTAAAATTCGAATTAAGTAAACTAATGCGCATTAAATTTTCCGTGTGAATGCGGTTGAGATTTAATGCGAATTAACTTACGTTTGATGCGAATTAAACTCATCGTGTGAACGAGGCATTAACCGGTCTAGCATGCAGTAATCAGTCCACCTATATTTGAAAATTCCAATGCGATACCAAGATTGACATTGTGAGTCTATCGTCTTGATCAGCGAAACGGAGTAATCCGTAGTCAAAATATGTGTACTAGTATAAGAACGACTGTTGTGAAACACATCAGAAAGCATTTGACCCACTGGCAGACCATACTGGCAAACTAGATCGTTATAACGACCATATAATTTGCGAAATGCTCACGTACATGTTGAAACTCTTGCAACAACAACTTAATTGTAAGTACCTTGCCTCTATTCAAAAGATTATACGCATAATAAGCTCTTGTGTATTGTGGGAAAAGTTGAGATACATTAACATCATATGCAATTGACGATGGAGAAGCTGAAATCGCCCCATTTGTAATAAATTTGAGTTGTTTGAATATCCAATGACGATGCAGATATGAATGAATCTGTGCGTCTTATTTCTAGTTCATTGGGATATACAGTATGGAATCGACATATGAATGAAAATTATCGTTAATTGCGGCGTTGTGCAGAGAATGAATGAAGAGCGACTGGGGCACACGAGTCAAAGACCAATTTTTTTTACAGCTTTTACCGCCGGTATTTGATAACCATTTCCTCATGAATGACAACAACGTGCTTATGGATCTTGCGACTTTTCAACGGGTGAAATTTTCTGTGAATGCAAATTCTGCAAATTGATATGAAGTAATTGACAAGTACTTTCACATTTTTTGTATCACTACGCAATGATGTCATGGATATTTCTAATCTATTAAAAACATCACTTTCACAATATATCCATAACTATTCAAGAGAAGCAGTCGACGCGTTAATCCAATGGGTAACCCAACAAGCTAGTATATACATAGAGGATGCTTTATGGCATATGAAATGAGTTTCCGGATTTAATATTTCCCAAGCCTTGGCGAGGGAAATATTTAAATCCGGTAACGAATTTCATAAATTGCATGTCATATGATAAGCATGAGTGTAAGATTCTATTTATCACACACCTATCATTAAACGCATAATTTGTTTTACTTTCTTTTTCACAACCCGGATTTTTTCTTTCTTATTGTATAAATTGGCGAAGTAAAGAATGCGTTAAACGTAATCATAGTCCCAAAAACATATACTAGTATTCCAAAATCGAGTGTAGGCAACCGGATCTCCGACAAAAGCAAAAGCAGGATCAGGTGCCATGGAGGAGTAAAGATCCTCTGCTGACCGGTCCACACCCCGCCGTGAGTCCGTAGTCGAAACAAAATAAATGGGGTTACCCGTCGTCAAATCTAGTACGGAAATGACAGTCTAACAAAGGGTATGAAAACAAATCAGTCAACATATGACTTAGTATAATTTGTAATCGCAAACAAGGTCATTATTAGCGACCGTAGAATTTGCGAAATGATGACTTTAAACGAGATTCGTTATAACCCTGCAACATCAACTTTTTGGTTAGTATTGGCCTCGCTTTAAAAAGTCCTCATACGTATGGCATGCCCTTGCGTATCGAATCAACTGAGACATACACACCATAACCTACTAAAACCTAGCTATACGGGAGTAAACGTAGTCGGGATAAAAACGTGGTCTATACGTGACGAAACGTACAAATACGTGATAAAACGTATCAAAACCTTGTAAAAGGCAAACATGATAGCTCATAGAAAACCGGATAATCCCTAGCGCTACGTAGTAAAACGTAAGCAAACGTAGGAAAACCTAGTAAACGAAATCTAGACGCCGAAACGTGACAGTGGGACTGGGGCTTAAGCAGGTGATAGTGGTACAAGTACATTACTACAAGAGTCTTAAGTTTCCCTTGATCCATAAAACATCAATGTATCCATATGTGGAAATTTATTCCAAAACACGAACCACCAGCAGACTTTAAGTGGTTGATACAAAAATCGGACAAACAAGCACACACTACAATCAACAACATGAACGATGAATTAATAAATAAGTAAAGGAATGAAGGATTGAATAAATACCAATAGCGTCATTGTCCCCCTGTGACAAAGTAAAAATAACTAATTCAATAGACTTGTTGCTGAGTACATCAAAATTGAATTTTTGTAACCACATGGTACCCAATTATCTTGTTCATTTTTGTAACCCACTCCCTTTCTTTGCAATCTTTCGTTTTCATGTCTTCATTAACACATGCGCTTTAACATACATGCCCTGTGTTCTTCCATGATATTGGTTATATATCAAGTAGGTTGTATGCCATGGGCGTAGGAGCCGGGGGGCATGGGGGGGGGAGTGCCCTCCCCCACTCTCAAAAGTGAGGGGGGGGGGGCAAAAGTATGTTTTTGCCCCTCCCCCCTTTTGTCAAGTAACTTTTTTTCTGCATAAAGTCATATAATTTAGAAGTTTGCTTCCCCCACTTTCAGTGATTTATAGAGGTTCCCCTCCCCAATTTCATGTGATTTATAGAGGTCCCACCCCCCCTTTCAGTTGTCGATGAACTTCTTTTTTCTTTTTCTTTTTTTTTTGCTTGTCACAAAAATTTTTGAAGTTTGCCCCTCCCACTTTCTGTGATTTTTTAAAGTTTGCCCCCCCCCCCCCTTTCAAAATCAGTCCTACGCCCTCTGTACGCTATTGGTATTTATCTAATCTTTTATTACTTAAATAGCGCGTAAATGGCCTGATAATCTTGAGTGTGTCATTATGCCCCTAAATCGAAGATTGGTTATAACTTTAGTACAAAATCATATAATTATATATCCATTGTTATAGATTTCGGTGAAGTCAAACGACGAATTGTATCAAGGGGCATAATTCAAGAAAGAAAGTTGAGAAACCATATGAAAACCAGAACTGTCCAGGCGACACTACTAATTACCCCCTTGAGGTTCAATTTTTCAAATCTCTTGAAACTTTCCTCCTGTGATTTTGACATTAGGAAATTACCTTGGTTCGGAATCGTAACATATCATATGATCACAATCAATCTTAGGGCCATTTATGAATTTACTTAACCATTAATAATGTAAGTACCAAGACAAAAAGTGAGAATTTTTTCTCACCTTTCTTTGACTAATTCACCGTTGTTCAAGATCATTACATATTACCTAACTACGAACAATCTCTTAGGCTGGCTTGGGCCTTCAACATCATGAAAAAGTTATGACCTGGGCATAAACAAAAAGACAAAACGGAGATTGCTATTTTGATATACTTCCAATCTTAAATTATAGGGGTATGATTGTATACACAATATTTTGATTTAGACGAAGCCTACACAAGTTATCGTCTGGTCGTTCAGACGCCTGCCCATCCTATATCAAAGTAAAATATCTCCAAACCCCCTATGGTGGACGATAATTTATTTTTCAACAATTCTGTAAGTAGTAAAGATAGAAGCTTTATTCTGCATTGTATCTGTATGTATGGACTTTATAGACTGCAGTATAGGCTCACGGCGGGTGTGACCGGTCGGCAGAGGATGCTTACTCCTCCAATTGGTACCTGATCCTGCCTTCGCTTTTGTCGGATGTCCGTGTTACCCTACACTCGACTTTGTATATATGTTTTTTGGGACTATGATTACGTTTAACACATTGTTTACTTCGCCAATTTATATAGATACTGTAACTCATATTTCTTCGTCCCATTCAGTTTTAAAATTAAATTTGAATTTAAGACAGGGAAATTGGAGCATAAGATGCATTACCAAATGAGTAAGTTCTTCTATGATACATGCACAGTTGTGATAATACAACAGATGATTGTTATACTTCCAATGTTGTGAACATAGCGAACAGTAATCCTCTATGGAACACAGATTATGAGATGGCAAGCACGGTCCCCTGGTTATACCACAGGTTTAAGGTCATAGCAACGTTCGTTATCTGGAATATCTTATGAACGGTAGTCTTAAATATAAAATCATAGTACCCTAGATATTCTTTGGAAAAAAATCAGACCATATTTCCGTGTGTTTTGGAAAAGATAACAGTTTGATGAAGAATGTAATTTGCACAATTTTTATATCTGAATTCTGAAGTTTACCCCTCTTTGGAGAAAGCAAATGCAATGCAACTGCACGTATATATACTACAAAAACACTGTCAGTTGTTGTATGATTATATTTTCATCATCAAATAATTCTGAGGGGATTGGGTGATGTTTGTGTTTTCTGTAACTCTTATTATTATCATTGGAAATCTTCAATTTTTGAGATAGAAAAATATTGTGAAATATACATTGCGTATGCCCATACGAGGCAGATGTGGACGATTCGGATTTATTTAGAGCTCACTGGGATATATCAAATCGACATATGAATGAAAATGATTTATATATCATATCTTATTGTCTATTTGAAGGCCACGGCTAGAGATTTATTCTTCTCCTGTAGATTCTTTTGAATAAATTTTTCTCATAAGAATTTAAAAAATAGACAATTTGATAAAGAAGCACAATTACTGCCGATGGGAATTCCGACATACTGTTGGAAGATTTCGGCGATGATGAATTTCAATATGACTCTAATATCAACCTCAGAGTACTTGTGAGTGGAATAAGAATGTTGTTTAACAAGGTAATTTTTTGAATGACTGATCACTCGATCGATATGAATATTTTCTTTTCCCATTTTGTTGAAGATGCAACTGTCTATAATGGCAGAAAGTCTAGTCTTAAAATCATCGTGAGGATTGGTCGTGGAAAGTTTTAAAATGTCATTTGTTTTGATGTTGTTGATTTGACTAAGGTTCTTTGATTTGAAATTCACAGCTATTAACAGTTCTTACAAATGTGTCAGAATCCAAATTTGATTTATCACACTTCTGGCATAGTTGTCGCACTATACGTCTGCAATTTCCTCTTCGCAGACGTCAATATTTTCATCAGGAGCAAAGCTAGGGGCTGGGTAGAACATTCACTGGATCTAGCAATGTATATTTGTAAGGGTTTTGGAACATATAACGGGTACGGTAACTGATATTCACCCGTCCCATTGACTGGGATATTAAATGTCTTTGAAACTGAAACATGATTTGAAAGGATAATGGGAGTATAAGTACTATTGTCAGATGTAGAATTGATGCCAAGCTCGTTTGAAATTATTTCAATGAGCCTTACAAACGAAAGCAATTGTGTTACAAGTTTTGTCAGCTGGACCGAAACATATTCCTCGTGCACGTCTTTTATAACTTTGGTTTACTTAGCACAGAAGGATAGATATGACACACACTTTTGTTTCGATATGTCTGATATGGGATTTTAATATTTCTCATACTTTTTAACCATTCTGACATTGTACATGTATCAAGTTCTAGTCCATCGCCTGGCGTAATCTTCAACAGAGTTCAAAATAGAGAAAAAGTTCTGTCGCCATTCGAAACACCGAGGTTCTCTGAATTTATTTTTTAAGAGGTTCTATGAAGTTAGAACATTTTAAGATAAGTGATCTCAAGTCCTCATTTTCAACTTAATCAACATCACAAGTAAAAGCATGTCCAACTGCCATATATTCCCAAGATATCTGATACAGAAAAGACCGGATTTCTCAAATAAACTTTTAAAAGTAGAAACTTTGACTTAAGCCTGAGACTTTACTCAAATTCTGTCTGCTCAAATAAGTGAAAACTCAAACTAAAGTTTGTGATTTTGTTGAAAAATCCGAGCCAAAATCCCAACTGGTACCAAACAGAGTTACAAATGAAATCTGATCAAGATAAAATCACAGAAGAGGACAGTTTTCAGTGTCTCTGGTGTTGAATTTGACGCAAAGGCTGAAGACTCCGAGACGTCGGATGACAATATACATGTATGTAACATGAACTCCAAGTTCGCTAGTCCTTTGTCATGGTATCCCTTTGGAAATACATGTACATGTAGTCGACAATTTTCAGTCGATCTGTTGATCAACAGGTAGGTTAAGTAACCAAGCAGATAGTTGAGTGGCTGAGGAATCAAATACCTCAATTGTGTGTAAATATTTGTTATGACATATTGTTAATTATGTCTAGAGCCATTATTGTTGAGGAGTGAAAATGTCATATACATGTTTTTGCGGAGTTGACAATTATATAGCTAATTTATTTGTCTCTCTGTTGCCCACTAATTATCTTTGCATGCGACCTGTCTGATAGTACATGTATCCACAATTACCTAACCTCAGCTAGCGTCGTCGCCACATGTTCATCACGTGATTGTCTGCCATTACGGTACTGACAGAGCTATACACTGAACTATACATCCCAAGTTCCGATTGTTTCTACGCCAATGCTGTATTACAAGGGAATCAAAGACACAAGAGAATCTGTTAGTTTATCTAATGTGGGGTTTTTGTGGTGGGTGGGGTGTCTTTGGTTTAATAGCTGAAGTCACTAATTTCAATAAGATCCAAACTTTAGAGAGCTCCTATCTTTTAATTGCCGACAGAACGAAATTTCTATTATTAATTTTGTCTAAGATTATATCATACGATGGGCTAAATGAACAGTGATCAATTTCATATTTAATTCCTATCAAGAATTCAGCTAAATAATAAAGACAGGTTACATTAAGGATTTCAAGATGTATTGGGTCCAGCTGACAAAGCTGGTAATAAACAATAACTGTGTTACATGTAGTAAGGCCCATTAACTGTATTTCAAATGAAATTGGCTTTAAATCCCCATTAGTAAAGTTCCTTATCAAGAAAAATATTCAGAATTACTTGTCAGTTTTAAAGACATTTAATATCCCATTCAATGTGATGGATGAAAATGAGTCGCGTACCTACTCTGGATTCCAAAGCTAGATAAAACTCGCACAGAAAGAGACACATTGCATTCCATGGATATAATGATGTTCTACACAGTCCCGCTCTTTACTCCTCACGCAAAAGTAGTACCAGCTGGGAAGGAATTACGTAAGACAGTTTGCTAAATCCTATGCAAAAAGTAATGTAAATGAAATTGCATAGAACCTTTAGTAGATTTGAAATCATAAAACATTTTCCATGATCAGCAGCGAACTAATTTTCAAGACCTCACATCGCCATTCTTCACAGAACATTAAAGACTATGCTTTTTGAAATTATAGATAGCTGCTTCGTCAATGAAAACGGAACGCCGAAACATCCACGTCACCCTGATTCTATATATTCATGCACAAATACAGTGAAACTTCAGTATCTCGAACACGGATACCTCGAATACGGTGGTTATGTCGAACTAATTTGGAAGTCCCAGCAACCTATTTTCTGAGTATTTTTCCCTCGATATCTCGAATTCACGGATATCTCGAACATTTTTCTTGGTCCATTGAGATCGGGATAACGAGATTCGATTGCACTCCGAAGTTACATGTTAAAAATTAGATGCTGAAGTTCCTCTTTGACAATATCTCTGTAGTCTTTCTTGATCAGATCTTCCAACAGTTTGTTGGAATTCCTATCGCCACAAATTCTTTTCCCTTTTTTTAGCTGACTCTTTTCATATTCTAATGGGGTAGAATTTACCTATAAACTTATACACAAGACGAAACTTCTCCTTACTGTTACTTTTTGCTCAATATTAAGGTATACCAACGACGTTTTCGTTTGTTTGTTTGTTTGTTGTTGGTTGTTTGTTGTTGGGGTTTTTTTGGGTTTGTTTTTGTCAATAATACTCATTTTCACTTGTATGTCAATTCCATACTAGTATATCCCAGGGAACTCGAAATAAGAGATATTACAGACCATTCCACATCTGATTCACACCTAGATGTTTTATTAAACATACACACATTTTGACAAACGGGATGACTTCGTTCTCTCCATTGTCAACGTCCCACTTTTGAGGAGCAATATTCCAGCATCACCTTCATATGTGTTTATGTCCCGCAAGTGGTTCGATACGCAAAAACATGTTCTGTGTATGATCAGAATTTTAAAATCAATGGATGCTACCGAGAAAGAAGTTAATGAATCAAAGTCAGCATTTCGCAATTTCTATATCGTTACAAGTAATA
>CAJDSM010001808.1:0-13588 GCA_903981925.1 Ostrea lurida
CAATACCCACGCAATCACTTCCTTAAGCGCCATGTTTAGGTCATACATGTATTTTGTGGCACTTCAACTACAGTTGATGACGTCACTACACATAATGAGGTAAAAACAACGTCAACAGATATATTATTCTAATATACATGTATGAAATAAAAAGAATTTTGATACCCCATTTTTGGAATACGATATTAACATACACTTTTAAACTCAAATGAATCAAATGAAATAATGATCAAGTACAGTATACTATATTTAAGGATCGTCCATTATCTTGCTAAATATCATACTTGTTTGTCAATGCAGTACGCATGATGATGTATGTCTCCATATAGAAGTCATTGTCTTTTACACACTACAAAAGACTAAAAGTTATAAAACTTGTATCATATTTTATCTTACTCATGCTAAACTCGTATTTTGTGCCGATATATGTATCTATGCGCACTCATGTTCTCATCAAGTTAGTACAACTTGAGCAAGTCCTAAAGCATACTTGAAATATCTTTGACAGCATGTACTCCATTTGAATATGAGAACGATTGTATCAAAGTTTTATAACGATTCAGAGCACAGAGTTTGATCGAGTCTGAGTAGAAAAAATGTGCTTAGAAAAGTTTTATAACCTCCAGGTCAGGTTAATTGTTTTCAATTGGAAGGTGCGTGTATATGAACATACTTCATTGTCGTGCATCTCATCAAAAAAAGTAAGGTCCACGATACGTGATAAAGTAATTCATCGTAACACGTGTTATAACACTTACATGTAGCCTGTCCTTCGGTAAAATCCTACATGTAATACACGGCGTTTGTCGAAATGTTGCCGCACGTGTGGTGTGTTGGCTCGCTTCACATAGCAAACAAGACCGTCGTGGCAATTATATGGCATATTTAGCACTTTTACTATTATTTTTAATGTTAAATTGATTCTGGAACTGCTTTCAATATTGAGGTAACATCCTAGTATAATTCCCGCTGAGAATTTTGTCAATCATACTCTAGTGTCTCTGCTAATCGAGTTTGTGGTCGCGGGGCTCCTGTTGATGTAAAAGTCCCCAGACTATTTGGGTGAGTTTGTGTGGCTACATGAATGGAATTGAATAATTAATGAATGACAGTATAATTTCCGCACATTTTGATTTTGTTAGTTTTCCCCAAGAAAATCGGCTGAGAATATAAGAAGTATCATCACAGTTCCATACCAAAAAAGCATCTGGATGTGTCTTCTTTAAGTATCACATACACTTTTTCTCTTCACGTTTGATTTTCTGGGGTTAAGGATTCGTCAGATTGCCGACATTGCTCAGCTGTTCGTTAGATTCACTCATGTACTCTAAGCAAGATAGTCCTGTTCTATCTATGATCATTTGTTGGTTTAACCTTACTTTGGTGTTTGAAAAAATGGCACATGTACATTTTCCGGACCCATTTGTACAACTGGTCAAGCGAATCGGCCTTGGATCCCATTTTCTTTAAGACAGTAGGTTTTCAAGCTTGTTAGATAAGGACCACGAGGTGTTTGCAAATTAGATCCTGCTAAAATGACATAGAATTTGGGAAATGCTGGCTTTAATTAAATGAGTGTTGTAACTCCTGTACATAATTTCGACATGTCTTCTTCGTTGAGATAATGCGTACTGTATTTGTGTTCTACCCTAATGTTTGACCTTTTTTTTACTGACTTAGAAAATGAAGAATCACCCGATTATCAGTTTCATTAAAAACAAACTGCAAGATGTAATGGCAAAGATAACGAACAGTGACCAATCTCGCAAGTACCGTTAAAGTAGAATGATCAAAGTATCAAGAGTGTGGGCAAACAGGCGACCCTGGACATACCAGAGGTGGGATTAGGTGCCTAGGAGGAGTAGCATCCCTGTTGACTCGGTCACACACCACCGTGAACCCATAGTCTTGACCAGAGTAAACGGAACTATCCGTAGTCCAAATCAGAACGACTTAACAATGGCTAGGAAACACATCAGACAGCATTTGACCAAATGGTAGGTCATACTGGTAAACTAAATTGTTATAACGATCATGGAATTTACGAAATGCTGCCTTTAAAGTAGCTTGGCTCGATTCAAAGATATGATAATTCTGTTGCGGCACGTGCATGACCTCCGTTTTAAAGATTGTATCTAAAAGACCTTTGATTCTCCCTTCTAAATTCCGAGCGTCAGTACCTATGTACACACCTTAGGTTTGATATATTCATAACACGGTCGGGGCTCAAACTCACAACCTCCTGGCTACGAAGCGAACGCTCCCCCACTGGGCCACTGCGACCTGACCACCACACCATGAAGTAAAGACTCACTACAAACTCATTAGTGGAAAACCCTGTCATCCCACCACAACACGAAGTAATAACTCACTACAAACTCATTAGTGGAAAACCCCATCATCCCAGATGCTGTTTTGCCTGATTTTTATTTATGGGATCCGAATGTCGCACTTCATGATAGATATACTACATGTATAAGATACCGATTATTGTAAATGTTATGTTTTTATCATTCAATTTTGAAAGCAAAGACATTGATGTCCCCTGATACAACAAGGTGGAACTGTACTTATACATTGTAGTTGAAAGTTGTGTAGCAATACGGAGAGTAGGAAGCATATTTTTGATTTGTTCGATATAAATTGGCGAAGTTAACAATGTGTCAACCGTAATCATAATCCTAAAAATCATATATACAAAGTCGACTATAGGGCAATACAGATCTCCGACAAAAGCGAAGGCAGGATTTAGTGCCATGGAGGAGTAAGCATCATCTGCCGACCAGTCACCCCGCCGTGAGCACTTCGTCGAAACAAGTAAACAGAGAGATTGACCCCGTCGTCAAAATGTAGTAGGAAAATGACAGTCTAATAAAGGGTATGCAAAAAATCAGTTGATAATTTGTACGGTAACAAAGGTCATTATAAGCGGACCGTAGAATTTGCGAAATTATTACTTTAAACGAGATTCTTTATAACCCTAAACAATAAACTTTTTTTTGTTAGTAGTTGGCCTCGCTTTTAAAAGTCTCATCGCAATGACCATGCTCTTGTGTATTGAATCAACTGGGAGACATACACGCATAAGAGTGATAGTGTGTACATTACTACAAGTAGAAAATGAAAGTTGACGATTGCAAAGTTTAAAGTCATCACGCTTATCATATAGTGGCAGTTGTCAGTTTGTCATTAGAATGTCATATAAGTAAAATATCCAAATATGAAAGCAGATATGTCAGATGCTTGTGGTGTCCTTATTTCGAGTTCGTTCCTGGATATATGAAAATGGGACATAATTATGAAAAATGATGATTGTTTGATTGATAAGACATCATCTATATATCTATATATAAGGTTCGAAGGACACGGCAAGTCTTTAATTTTTTAGTCCCGTAAACGTTTTTAAAACAAAATTCTAACTGAAATATAAAAATAAGTCTGCCAATGAGGGTGTGCAATTAGAGCCCCTAGAAATACCAACGGATTGTTGGAAGACACGGTCTCCAAAGACTACATAAATATTATCTATAAGAACCCAAGCATGCTCTTAATCAAGTTTTATCTAAAGGTCGGTAGATCTGGTACAAATGGAAAGGTTTTCTTACAAGAAATGTACAAGCAAAGCTTTAAAAATGTGGCTTTTATAAGATTTTCTAAAAGTAGGTCACCAGGTCAAAAACATTTGGTCTCACCAAATCTCGTATATACCATGGAAAGGTCTCGCCAAATCTCTATGTTTTAGTGGGTACTTCTAATGTTCTAAATAGCTCTCTAAGCGCGGAGGGCGATCCGAATATGATACACGTAGCATTATATTTACCGAGAAAATTTCAAAAGCATGAAATGATTAAAAAGATTTGAAAAATTGAAAGTGGGGAGGTGCTCGAGTCCATATCTATTAAAAAAAACCATGTTGGCTATTAGGTTGTGGCTCTACCGCCCTATAGACTCCGTCATTTTTCTGAAAGTGGTGAACAACGTGAGTTATAAGTAAATATACTTCAGGGGCGAATAAGTAGTGATGGCGTCAGAAACGTGTTGCCATCCACACCCACACCTTGGAAAATCCCTCCTTGGGAACATCCTCCGCTCAGAACACAACAGAAAGACCATGTTAAATCGCTATGTTGCGGATACGTCATGACCCTGTTGCGCGTAGGAAGGTCATATTTTTCGTCGAAATAAAGAAGGTTGGTTGGTTAATAGTTGGTTAATTGGTTGCCCGCGGTTGGTTGTATAGTGTTTTACTTCTCTCTTGAGAATATTTCACTCATATGGAGACGTCACCGTTGCCGGTGAAGATTTGCAAATTTAGGTCTGTGTTCGGCACTTATGGCCTATGAGCAGGGAGGGATCTTTATCATGGTCTCATCAGTAGGACCGCCCCATTTAGTCGCCTCTTACGACAAGTAAGTGGTACTGGGGAACTATTCTAGCCCGGGTCCAAAGAAGGTAAAAAAAAAATTAAATGGTGGTAATAATAACACCGATGGACAATGTATTATTTAACAAATAAAATGCTTTCTTTGTGGTTTATTGGTGTGAAAGAGAAAACTAGCATGCACGAAAACAAATCACAAGCCCGCGTTAGCGGGGGGGGGGGGGGAGGACCAATTTTTCAAATCTTCTTTACAACCGCACATGTACTGACAGAAATTTGCATAGTGATGATTAGAGCAGGAAGGTCTCTACCAAAATTGTAAATTTGGTCTACTCCCAGGGTAGGGGTTCTGACCCAGGGCGAGGCCAACTCGGTTACATAGTTGTATATGTAAACCATATGAGAACATCCTTCTATTAATGTTATTCAAATTAATTTGAAACTACATGTACTAGTAAATGGATATTTGGAATGATCAGGGAGCTTTTTGTCATAATTAAAGTAGGCGTGGGTGAGGATTGTTATACTTAAAATCAGGTTGTCCATCCATCCGTTTGTAGGGGCATTAATAGTTGCTGGGCTCTAAAGTGTTATCTTTTCCACGTAGAGTTACCATGGGACGAAGATGTTTCCAATCGAATTTGGGGTCAAAGGTCAAGCGCACTGGACATCAAAATAGCAATATGGTTTCCAGTGTCAAAAGCATTATCCATTTTACCTAGAGTCAACATATCATACACACGGACTACCCATGGGGCAAAGATGTTTCCTATTGAATTTGGGGTCAAAAGGTGAAAGGTCAAGCGCACTGGACATCGAAGTAGCAATATGGTTTCCAGGGTCTAGAGCATTATCCATTACCATATCTTACATTTGGACTACCCAAGTGTCGAAGGTGTTCCTAATTGAATTTGGGGTCCAAAGGTCAAGCACACTGGTCATTAAAATAGCAATATGGTTTCCATCTAAATTCATATTTTGAAAGATGATAGATTCCATATTCAAACTTAAATGCAAAATATGAGACGTCTTATATGGGCAATGATTCTCAGATGACTGGTAAGGCCTGTGGGTCTCTTGTTTGACATCTAAATTTGATTTACATGATCTGAAGTTTCTCCTTCACAGCTATCAATATTTTGTAAGAAGGAAAGATAGGGGCTTGGTCGAACAATCATTGGATCCAGCTATGTATCTTTCTTTGTAAGGATATTGGGGATTTTGTTGGGGGGTTTTTGTTGGGGGTTGGGGTGAAGTGTCGGAATCCAGTCGAACAGTAACTCGTATTCATCCGCCCTCATCGACTGGGATATCAAATGCGTTTAAAAAAATTTTTTAGACACAGAAAATTAAATAGATTAAGGTGTTAGCACTAGTATTTTTCAATAAATGGCACGGGCCATTTATCCATGAAAAATGTTCAAAGTATGGATTCTTTATACTCACATAGTAATTTTATGAAACATTTAATGAATAGAGAATTTTCTCATTTCACCGTCTTTTGTTGCGACCTCACAGAAGCACTAGTAGGTAAAGACGTGACCCGGAAAGAGAATTTGATTGATTGGAATGACATACGTCAGCAAATCACATTTATTGTTGCACATAACAAAATTTTCCTAATCTATTATTTTAATGTTTATAATAATTTATTAGAAAGACCCGGTCAATCCGCATTTCTTTACTTTGACACGTGATATCAAACAAACCAATGATGAAGTGCACTACAATACATAAAATTTACTCACATGTTGATTTGTTATACCTCAGTGAACTAGAAATAAGACACCAGTCATGCATTATTAGACATTAACGACAAACTAATAATTCAACTTTATGACAAATGGAACGATTTCAGCTTCTCCATCGTCAACTTCCCATATCTATATAGCAACATTCCATCATCACCTGCACATGGTGTATATGTCTCTCAACTTATAGAAAACACAAGAGCACATTCTGCATATGATCACTTTTTGAATCCAGGCAGGCTACTTACAAGCAAGTTGTTGCAGGGGTTTCAAAGGTAGCATTTCACAAATTCTATGCTTGTTATAACAATCCAGATTGCCAGTATTTCCTGCCATTGTGTAAAATGCTGTCTGATGTGTTTTATATCCATTGTTAAGCAATTATTTATACACTGATTTTGACTATGGATTTCTCCATGTACCTGATCAAGACAATGGGCTCAAGTTGTGTGCGACCAATCGAAAGAGGATGCTTACTCCTTCTAGGTACTTGATACCACCTCTGGTGTATCCAGGGGTCTGTGTCTGCTCAAATTGATTTGCATTCTGTTTGAGACTTACAAGGTTGATAGTAATTCATGCATTTTAAAACACAATCAAACTCAAGAATAGCACTTGTAGTTGTGATTTATTCTTTATCCTGTTACATAGATATTGCTGTTTTCTGTATTTTTATGACAAGCCCTTTCTACTGGTAGCTAACATATGTTGACCTCTTGACCTTGAAGTTGATTACTCTTTTAAAAACATTGGCCGATAACTTTCTGAATGACAAATTAATAGGACTTTCATATCACACGTGTGGTTCCTTATGACAAGCCCGTTCTTACTGGTACCAAAGTTTCTTGACCTCTTAACCTTGAAAGTTTGACCTTACTTTTCAAAAAACTTTAAACATTGGCCATAACTTTGAAGGCAAGTGGTGGGACTTTCATATTACACATGTGTTCCTTATGAAAGCCCTTTCTACTGGTACCAAGTTTTGACCTCCTGACCTTGTGAAGTTTGAAAAACCTTACTTTTTTCAAAAAACTTAAACATTGGCATAACTTCTGAATGGTGAGTGATGATTTTTCATATTTCACATGGCATAATCCTATTTGGCAATTAAAAACCCCTTTCACTGGCATGTGGAATTCGGGGGCATCAGTGTTTCACAAACACATCTTGTTTCAGTTGTGTGATCCTTTGGCAACAATATGGTGAAAATTTTCATAAGAATTTTAATTGGCCACTGCAGAACCAGCCAGGGTTCACTAGGTGAGCGATGTCCCATGGGCTTCTTGTCATATTGTACGAAGCATGTTTTAGATAAGGGGACATAAATAAAAAAATTTCAGCACTCTTGCACCCCTGGGGTCTTAGGGCGGGCAAAGTGAAGAAAAAAAACCTAAATCTTCTCTACAACCACATACGTGTATGAAAACACTAAATGCCGTAGATGCAGAGCAGGTAGGCCCTAATAAACCAAACTTGTAAATTTCGTTATCTATTTGGATTTTAGGGCGGGACCAAACTTGCCCGGGGTAGAGATTTTGATTTAAGTCTAGGTGTGATAAAACTTTTAATTCATCATCCCTGGGGTAGAGATTTGGACTCAGGTTGGGACCAAACCTTATTTAATCATTATCCCCGGGTAGAGATTTGACTTTAAGGTGGCATCAAAATTGTCAAATGTCATTATCCCAGGGGTAAAGATTTGGACTCATAGTGTGGAACAAAACTTGGTATTATAATATTGATTGTTAAAGTATTAAAAAAGCGTCTTAATGCTATTGATAATGATTATTTAGGAAATGAGCAGGAATCCTGTACCAAAGTTGTAAATTGAACGTGTGTGCCTTAATTGTTTCACAGAAATTATCCACACCTGTCAAATTAAAATAAGCTCTTCAATGTAAAGCCCCCCCACCCCCCTTTTCCTACTTTTCAATATTTCTTAACTTTTTCACTGACTTTCATTCTATTAAGAAAAGGAATTGATTAGATGTCATTGGCATAGAAGGTGGTCCTTGTGGTTGGGGAGGAGTTGGAAATAGTGAAACAGGTCAAGCTAACAAAGATTTGATCAGAGAAGATCTCTAAAAAAAGCCAAAATAATTTAGTTCAAATGTTTGTCACTGTCACTAGAAAAAATTACTACAATACTCCCTGGAATTACATCACATGCAGAATTGTGCTGTGCGGGTCATATCTCCAATGTCTTGACGACCAATTACAGGGTTTGTCTGTGTAACTACAGGTAGTGGGGACTGCTTAGTAACTTGGAAACTTCCACATATTGTGAAGGACACTTCAATATAGATTATATGAAGAAATGAGAAAAATTCAAGATAGATTATTTTTAGATTGTCATATTATATCCCCCTTAAAAACTATCTTTTGGTTTCAGTTCACTTAATGTAAAACCAACCGAGTCATAGAGCTGTATGGTCCTTGTTTTTGGATCTCCTAGACTCTATCATCAGTTGGAATTTGATTCAACCAGAATAAAATAAAAACCATGCTTTCTTTAAAACTTCTTTATTGGAATTTTGAATTCAACCAGAATAAAATAAAAACCATGTTTCTTAATTTAATTTGTTGGAATTGAATTTAACCAGAATAAATAACGAAACCATATTTCTTAACTTATTTAAGACGAGTTGCAACAAATTGAACTTCACCTATGTTTTTGATGTAGGGAGGGCCTCGTCATCATTTATGTTTCCCGGGCCAATAAACTCCAAAAAGTTACATCTGATTCAATTGAAACTTTGGGATATTGGTTACATACAAGTGATGGAGAATCCTACAGATGTTTTGGAAAAATCTGTTGATAGGTTCAAGGTTACAGTAACAAAAAACTTTTTGAAACAGAGCAATGCCAATGAAGCGTATACACCCTGTCATACCCAGGACAAGGTTAAAACCACTAGGCATTGTGACCGACCTTTGACTAGTGACCTTGCTCAAGGGTCATGGACACTTCCTGGGCTCTAGACCAACCAATTCTGTGAAATATTTCATCCAATCGCCATGTGAAATATTATTCCAATCTATGCACTCAGTTAAACTTACGTCCAGACAAGGCTAAAATAACTATGTGCATTGTACCCTTGACCATTGACTTACTGGACCTCACTCCAGGCCATGACACTTCCGTTGGGTCAGAGCAACAATGTATGAAATATATTTATTTCCATCCTTACCACTCCCAGTGAGAACTTATGTTCCAGACAAGGTAAAAACCACTTATGTAACATTGTGACCTTGACCTTTGACCAGTGACCATGCTCAAGGTCATGACACTTCCATTGGTTTAAGGTAACAATTCGTGAAATATTCCAAATCCATGCACTCAGTGAAAAGTTATGGCCCGACATGTAAAAAACCACTATGTGATTGCCGACCTTGACTTTTGACCTTGTGGCTCAAGTCTGGCACTTAATTGAGTCCAGGGCAACACAATTTCTGTGAAATATAATTCCAAATCCATGCACCAGTAAAATGTGCTTTTGACCAACTGTCATGACGACTTCCTTGGATCCAGTGCAACAATTCAGTGAAATATTATAAAATCTACAGAGGGTAGTCAGAAGTAATGGCCCGGACAAACTATTTCAGACGGACGCTGGACCCTGGACGACGGGACCAATGCCATAACATTAATACGCCCGTTTAAGATGGGTGTAAAAAATTGATAAAATGAGTTTCTGGACTTATTCCAAAAGTTTACATCTGATTTCAATTGAAATATGGGATATTGCTACAATAATTTCAGTGAGTGAGGATCCTATTATTTTTTGGAAAAAAGAAAGTTCTAGGGGTCAAGGTCACATGACCAAAAAAGAAGGAAAGAAAAAATTCCAGCCAATTAACTCCAAAAGGTACATTCTTGAATCAATTGAAACTTGTGGGATATTGTTACATAGTATAATGAGTGATATATAGCCCTACTGACTTTGAAAAATCCATTCAAGGTCAGGGTGGCCAAAAAAAAAAAGAAACTTAAAAATTTTACTTGCAGCTCGCTATAGGATGCCCGGTATGCGTTGGGTTGATTTTTAAATCTTTTGGTACTTTCTTTTGAAGAATAAGAGTGATAACTGATTAGAAATACAATCAAATAGAGAGAAGAGCACCAGCAGATGTGGGTTGAATATCTTCGCTTATTCAATGCAAGAAATCTAAGGGAAAAATCTGGACGGTGTGGATTCATATAAGAAAATGATAACGTTTCAGTGAGCGATGGGCGGTGGTATGAGAGATGCGAGATTGCTCTGCTGGCATATTGCTATTGATGCCGCGGTTAGCGCATCATAGAAGATAGCCAGCAGAGCAATTGCATTTCTTAATGCCCATAGTTCACTGAAAAACGTTATTCATTTGTGTGATGATTGGCGAGTGTTGTTAATTTTCCCTTTGTGGACTAACTGCATACTACATTTGTCGTCGGATCTGGAAATTACTTACCAGCTATTCCCATCCTAGAAATCATTCTTGCTGTGTGTAGATGAGTCTTGAAATCACCTATAGATAGAGATAGTGTGCGTAGATAATAAGAACCGGTTTCCTGTATGTTTTAGAGTGAGTTGTTATTATTAAAAGCTTACGTCAAGCCAGTAGTTTCCTTTCGTGGGGGGCAACGAGCAGTGCACAGGTCTAAGATTTGATGAATTTGGCATGTGCTAAAAAGGAGTATATATATAACCTCAAAGATTATATGTAGAGGGTTAACAAGAAAAATTCTAGAATGTGTGACAAATACAGCTGGATGCATAATGTTTACATATTCTGAAATTGCAGATTATACGCGCGTTTGATGACGTAACCAGTGCACTGATTGCTATTTTACGTTCACTTTGCAAAACTTTGCAAACACATTACATTACATTCGTAACCAATGCAGGCGCGAGATTGACGTTAACGCAAGGCGTCGAAGAGTAGGGAATTTAGGTGGGAAGCTTTTTCTTGTCCTCCAGGATTATTTTTTTAGAGGCTAAAACATCAAAACGATTTGATTTCAAAGAGTTTGCAGTGACGATGAATATTATTAATCAATATACAGCTTTTCTGGCGAGTACAGTGAGAGTCAGTTTTTGAGATAAATGATTAACCCATTGCATGAGGATTATTTCACTGAAACAGAAAAAGAGTTATCGCCCTTGTGGAATGTAGAATTTCAACATTTGCATTTCATATTTGTTATTTTGTGTATAAACAAATCATTTCAATACAGATATTATTTTATTTGTAGTTGAATTTAAAAATCTTTCAATGGGGTCGGATGTTGGGCCACAGAATTACAAAATCAAGATAGCAGTTTGATCTTAAAACATTCGAGATAACATAAATCTTTATCAAAATTTCGTATTATATAAAGCATGGTCACCACTATTATTAGTTTGACTGTGAAGTTTGACTGTGAGGTTTGCCAAAGAGCGGGCAATTCAATTGATCATAGATTTGCCAAGTTTGTCATAAGGTATGACGCATGAGTAGAGTATGCAGTCATAGCCATAGTAGGGACAGTGGATATGCAATATATGGTTTTTGATATAATTTTTCAACAGTTATCCTGTTGGTGTACTTGTAGGTGGTAGCCAGGTACAAAGCAAAAAAAAGTCCCCATACCCCAAAAAGGAAGTCTGCGCTTTAACACTTATGAAACCAAAGCATGGAAGTCACTTGCCCTCGTTGAACGAAGATAGAATGCAGCATACCCTTTTGTATTTTGAAAATGGCCATATTTATGCGATTGGAGGAATAGGGGAGGGCAATCGGTTAGTTTATTACAATAGATGGTAGATTTTATAGGATTATTCATTTGGTAGTTTCTGTAGAATTCTTGGGAATTCATTAGAGAATTCATCAGACCTTCCACAATGTATGCCATGGAAAAGGCCTGAACTCTATGATGGTTCAAGGTCAAGGGTCAAAGAGTCAGAGGTGCGACTATTAAAATGGCCTAAAATCTTGTGAAGCAACATAGAAAGATTCGTCAGAAATCATCAAAACTCTTCCACAAATGTTGCCCGATGGAGAGAATGAGCGCCTTTGCTTTTCAGATAAATGTCAAGGGTCAAAGGTCAAGGTCCCATTACATATAATTGTGTGAAAAGATAAACATGCAACTATCATGAATCTTAGTGAGAAAATCATCAAAACTTGTACAAATGTTGCTCATGGAGAGAATGAACCCAACTGATTTCAAGGTCAGTGGTCATAGGACTATGCCTAAATTCTTGTGAACCGATAGAATTACACAGCATTTATCAGAGAATTATCAAACCTTCCACAAATTTTGCCCATGGGGAGAGGATGAACCCTATTGATTTCAAGGTCAAAGTCCCTTTGGCCTAAATCCTTGTGAACAGATATACCATTAAGACACAGTATTCATCAGAGAGTCATGAGAGAAACCTTCCACATACGTCACCCATGGACGAGAAGGAAAACTCATATTATTTTTCAAGGGTCAATAGTAAAGTCAAGGTTACTATGTTGTTTTATAAATTGTGCATTGCGAGGAGAATGAACGCTTGTGTTGCCTTTTTAGCCTCCACCTGAACGAAGGTTCAAGTGAGCATATTCTGATCGCCTTTTGTGTCGCGTCGTCCGTCTGTCTGATTAACTTTTCACATTTTTCACTTCTTCTCAAGAAACTGCTGGGCCAAATTCAACCAAAGCTAGTAAAATCATCCTTGGGTGAAGAGGACTCAAATTTGTTCAAATGAAGAACAGTCCCTATCAAAGAGGAGATAATCACGAAATGCAAAAAATAGGGTTGGTGTATTTAAAAAATCTTCTTCTCAAGAACCACTGGGCTAGAAAAGCTGAAAATTTATATTGAAGCTTCCTGATATAGTGGAGACTCAAGTTTGTTCAAATCATGACCCCCGGAGGTACGATGGGGCCCCAATAGGGGATCAAAGTTTTACATCATATTATTATAGGAAAAATCTTTTTTTAAAAGTCTTCTTCTCAAAGAACCACTGGGCCAGGAAAAGCTGAAATTTATATGAAAGCTTCCTGATATTAGTGGAGATTCAAATTTTGTTCAAACCATGACCCCCGGGGTACAATGGGGCCCCAATAGGGGATTAAAGTTCTACTACTGCTTCTTCTTAGTGGATCCAGTTGCTTCAGACGTGACGATGTGGCCCATGCGGGCCTCTTGTTATTTTTTAAGTCAAAGGTCACTATGCATACATTGTAGACAATAATTGTTTGTGGAGGGAGGTCCCTTGCAGACTTTGTCCCATATCTGTAAATTTGCGATTACCAAACTTGCTTGGTTTCTGAGATGCAAGACATTTTTCTATTTATTTTTCAGCCTTTCTAAACAGTGCAGAGTGCTATTGATACCAGACACAACCGGTTGTTACTTTGTGAAACCGCTGAACCTTAGTCCCGTGCTGGTGCACATGCCACTACAGAAAACAGAAATATCTTAGGGAACAGTTATAAAGAA
>CAJDSM010001811.1:0-10526 GCA_903981925.1 Ostrea lurida
ACACAAAATGGAAGTGTACACGCATGCGTAATGATAATCTAGGATCGTGTACACTGAATACAAATTGATTATACGAGCAATCAGAGATTGCAGACCTCCGCCAAGGTTACATTAACGTAGACTGGATCAAGGATCCGGATCTGGAATCGGATAGTCGCCACATGCGTAGACAAAGATACACCCGTGTACTAATTTACACAGCGATCTGACCAATCAGAATTTTGCGATTGATGTTACATTAAAGTCTTCTGTATCCTGGACCCGGATCTGGGTCACAACCAAACTTTAATGGGATCTCCCATAGACCAAGATGCATGTGTATAATATACATATTATTAATTTACCAAGCGATCGGACCATTAATTTTTGCCTGAACTTCCTAACAAACAAATAAATAAACAGATAAATGAATAAACGCCGCCAATTTTATAACCTCCTTGGCGGAGTTTAAAAAATGATAAAAGAAAGAACCCTGACGTATAGATTAATTTTTTCCGTTTTACATTTCACAGCGTCAGATGATCAAGCGTGTGTTTATGGACACACCACTTATACGTATGGGGAGACGTTTGTGGACCAGAAAGGAAGAGAATGCAGGTGCATGCAGGACTACACAATCCAAGGAATGTACGTATATGCAAATCTAGTCGTACATATGTAATTAATGCATTTCCTGAAGAAATTATGAAGACCCATTTCTAAATTAAGATTTTTTATACAAACCATCAGATGTTTATTAAATTACCAGTAAATGAATAATAAAAATATATGCATTTCTAAATCAAACATTCAGTATATATACATGTACATACATGTACATTATAACTGCACCATATTTAAAAGAAAATATATATGGATGATCAATTTTCAGATTGCGAGTACCTGGGCCAGATTTACAAATTTGGTGTGGTTTTCCCCTCGGGAGACGGCTGTAACGAATGCAAGTGTCTGATGGACCGTACCGTGAAATGTACCACAGACCCCTGCTATCCAGGTAACTCAAAACCCCCACCCACTAAAAAATGAATAAGACACCGAACACAGAACATATATATATCTACCTGCTATACAGGTGCATTTACAAGAGTACAATATACATCCAGGTAACTCACAGACAGTTCTTATCTAATAGGCAGAAAGATGATTGAGAGAAGTACAACTATGTCACAAATTCGTATACATTCATTACCATACATTCACCTGTCATTTTCACATTTTGAATAACAAATATAATAACAAAAACTATGTCGACAATTATGAGGAATTTCATTGGCAGTGGCGTGGCACCTTGTGAAATATTTAAGGAATCGTTTAAGAAATAATGAAGTTCTTTATCACAAATGACATAATGAAGTTTTAGAAAAATTACTATAATAACAAAATCGACTACGAATACTATGTCTAATGAATTTTTCATGAAATAATCAAGTATTTTTTGCAAAAATGAGACCTTTTTCCGGATTGTAGAATTAAGATCTCGTTTTACTTTGTTGAAAGGCATACAGTCCCGCTAAATCAGCAAACCAAACGTGAGTTCTTAAAACGTAACTGTTGAAAGTGTGTTCTTCTACCGATATCTCCTGTACATCATAATATGAAATGGCGAAGTTACAAAGTATCAAACGTAATCATAGTCCAAAAAGCACATACAAAATCGAGTGTAGGGCAACACCGACCTTCGATAAAAGCGAAGGTAGGATCAGATGCCATGGAGGAGTAAGCATCCTCTGCTGACCGGTCACACCCGCCGTGAGCCTGTAGTCGAAACAAAGTAGTTGACAAATAAATTGATGACGTCCAGTAAGGTGATGATCTATAAAAATACGCAAACTTCAAAGAAAAGTAAGGTGTAGGTCAAAGAAATTAACATCATTTTTGACTGAGCTGCGATGCAACACACCAGCATACTTCATGGAGCGTTTTTGCACTTCATGGGAATAATATCGGCAAGAACCAATGTATCTTAAAACTGAAATATTCCCTGCTTCACATTCCCCGTCTAGGTTGCAGACATCTGGGAATGACGTACAAGACTGGTGACGTATTTCCGGAAGGGGATGATTGTAACAAATGCACGTGCCTCTCGTCAGGGAAAATCAAATGTACAAACAAGAAGTGCCACCCAGGTAACAATACTTTACTACTGGTTCATAGAATAAAATAAAATTCACATTCAATCTTGGTTATAATATTTCTGTTTTCAACGAGTTTCTTGTTATGCTTTAATGGAATATGTATATTTGTGTCATGATGAAATGGAATTGTGAACCTGCAGAATGTGAAAAACAATATATATATGCATGTATATAAATTAAAAACCGAAGATGTAACATTCATACATTTATCAATATGAAAAACAAGTTTGAAAGTACATATGATAGCATCTTTCCGATAAATTCGGAAAAAGGGAACAAAGTTATTAATTGATATGCAGTACAGGTAACATGGTTCTTGCTGACCCATTATTTTTACATTGTATTACTCAGACTGTCTCTATGGTGGACAACAGTACCCTACAGGGGCCGTTTTTCCGATGGGAGATGGCTGCAATAGATGTACGTGTATGGTGACAGGGGACGTGCATTGTACCAAGGATTCTTGTGCGCCAAGTATGTGAAAACGTATAAATACATGTATAAGCTCTTAGTTACCAGGGACTTATAATTTGGTAATTATGTCTATTAGAACGCGCGCGCATTGATATGTGTGCCGATAGATGTATTTGATGACTAATGATAGTACGTGTATGTTTAAAACAAATACTATAATTTTTGACAAATGAAACATATTAAGTCAGATGAATATTCTCGAAATTGCATTGGGTTTTGTTTTCCTTCGTAGGATGTGAATTCAAAGGAAAAGTTTACAAAGCAGGCAGCAAATTCAGAAAAGGTGACGGATGTAACAAGTGCGCATGTCTGCCAGGAGGGATTGTAGAATGCACAAATGACGTTTGTTATCCAGGTACGAAAGATTTACCTGCTTAGTGATTATGTAAAGGGACATTGTATTAAGTAACATAGAGTTTCTGTATTGTTCCACATTATTAATGCATTTACTGCATACAAACTCATAAAACCAAAGCTAACTAAAGACAAGAAAAAAACCCTAAAAGTTTATGTAAAGATGCAAGTATAATAAAAGTACATGTAATGTATATAGAAATTGTACATCGACATACTGCTATACACATGCAGAAATATATATGGAAAGATAAACACCATCTTTTTGATCAACTATAATTTATTTCCGAGACTAGCTTACGACCCTAGCGGGTCTTCATCAGGTCTGAGGCAAATCATGTTCATAAAGTACATTGTTTACAATTGTAATGATTTGTGAGAAGCTGTTATTATTACAATTGTACAGATATCAAATACTAAAACATTAGCAATGTAATCTCTCAGAAGCGAAGTGCATTATTTAATAAAGATCGAAGGAATATAGTAATTTATGTTAAAGGAATCACAGCTGATATGATCGATTGACAAGGGGATGCATACTCCTTCTAGACACATGATCCCACCATTGGTATATCCAGGGATCCGTGCTTACCCAACTTTTAATTCGTATTCCAAATAAATCACAATTCGTTGTATTCGCCTTTTGATTAATGTAATACCATTATATATTGCATGGAGTGGAATGTTACGTGATAAAGTATTGCTATCCATGTATTATATTATACATCTCATTCTTACAGACTGTCTATACATGGAAGAATACTACAACAGAGGTGAAGTGTTTAGCAAGGGAGATCACTGTAACTCCTGTGAATGCCTGAGTGATGGAACCGTGAAATGCTCAGACCGCTCATGTTTTCCAGGTAATTATTGATTGATTGATTATTTATTGTTTTAGGTCCCACTCGAGAATATTTCACTCTGTATAGAAACGTCACCATTGCCGTTGTAAAAAATGCTCTATAGATGAACCTTACCTTGCTCCGTTTATTGTATGGGCACAATTTTTGAAATACTAACAGTATATAATTTTATGTACGCTTAGAAAAGAATTTTATCTAGATATGATAGAATATCATAATATAGATATATAAGAAATATGTTACATTTAGCTGACTATTGTACCTAGCGCCATTTACTAAAAGCGTCTTTCTCTAAATGAAATACATCGTTAAGTGTATTGCATATAGATATTTTCTATATAGCATACAGTATTAACTCATAGGTAAACAACTATAAACATAATTCTACCACTACATTTCGATAAAAACACTTGTTTTTAACGATAGACATTTAGATTCTATATTTTGTCACGTATTACCTATGCATATACATATGATGTATAATTTGCAGACTGTTACTATGGTGGACGAGTATACAAAGCCGGTAATACCTTCAAACCAGACGGATGTAATACATGTTGGTGCATGGTGACAGGAAACATCAGCTGTACAGACTTTGCATGCTATCCAGGTGAGATTACATATTAGCTGTAGACATTACACCATTTATACACTTTCAAAAGATATTTACACGTGTGAGACATGACAAAATAGTATGAACAATACTGAACATGAAAAGACGTTCTTAGCCATGAAGAACTTACCATTACCATCTGAGAAAATTTGTTCTTAAAAGAACAGTTTTACCTGTGTCTTTATGTCTATTCAATATGGATATTTCATTCTTTTTTTTTTCTGTAAGACTGCACCTACAAGGGTAAAACATACAAGTCAGGAGAGTCCTTCGCCAAGGGAGATAATTGCAATACATGTATCTGTGCTAATACTGGAGAAATCAGATGTACTGAGATACCCTGTACCGATACCTACGTCACAAAGAAACTTATAAAAAGCTACGACAGTAAGTATATTGTACCATTGCTGTGGGGCAGTTGTAAAAAAAAGTAAATCTCCAATGTCCAATACATGAATTATTTATATTGATTCGAATATATATCTGATCGGGATACATATATAGAGCTCACGGCTGGTGTAACCGGTTGACTGGGGATGCTTAATCTTCCTAAGCACTTGATCCCACCTTTGGTGTGTTCAGTGGTCCGTGTTTGCCTAACTATTAATTTTGTATTCCTTGTGGGGATCATTGGTCATTATTTTCATCTGTTTTGTACGCGTTGAATAAACTTTAGAAGAATGCATCCTTCATTATATATTTTATCAGATTATATACTTTTCTAATCCCATTGGTACTTTCGAATTTCAAAAGATATTTACGTCCATCATGATATATAAGGAGATGTGAGGTAACGAGCATAGATTATGTAAACAGTTTACACATTTGAGTTAAATGTAGTCCCCCTGACGCTCTTTGTAGAATATATAGGCATAATATGATGTAATTCATAAAAATACGTTTATATCTTTTTATTACATTTCATATATTTACTTTTGATTCTCGTTATAATCTTAGAGGAATTATTTCTTTTAAAAAATGTTAAAAAGCTGCGTTTTACATATGTATAAATCACATGGAGACCAACTACATGGTTATACGAATTTCTCAATTTGTTAAACAGAAACTGGATGCACCTACATGGGTAAATCTTACACTTCCGGTGACGTCACTCTCGCTGTAGATGGCTGTAATAAGTGTACTTGTCTACCGAACGGTTCCATGCCTTGTACAAATCAACGTTGCATCATAGGTAATGGTTAGACTACAATATACATTTGTTACAATCATAGTATGCTGTGTAGATTTTTGTTTTTACTTTGTACCATGTGCTATTGTTCTAGTTTGCACAAATTTCAATGTTAGAGTAACTATTTCATGTCCATATGTTGATAATCACCGGTGTAGTTCTTAAGGTTTTAGTTATTTATGTTCTTGATAAATAGTGAACGGTAGTCGTGTACTGCATCAATGAAGTTTAATATGAAATGAATCTAGTTTTCATTAATTCTTAAAGTAAATTGATTGATTCTTCTGTTTTTTGTAGATGACGATCGCCATTGAATCAACAGTACTCCGTCCCAATTTAATTGAATTCCAACTGAAATCTCAGAAAGTTTGTTCTTTCCATACGTCATATTTATTTCACTATAATTGATCATTCTCATGTTCTTGTGTGTTGACTATCATGTTCAATAAAATGTGGTTTTGTAATCAACTTGTTCATTTATATACAGCTGTATTTTAGAATTCTCTTTAAAGAGATTTGGTTTCCTCTTTGTCAATATTTTTCTTCTTCTTTTGCCTCGGAATAAAATGTCGCTCTGTCATTGGCTGAAACGCGTCAGGTGACTGTCATCTATATTTCTTTAGACAACAAGTTGCAAAATATAGACGGTAAAATGGCGGTCATTACGTCTTTTTACTACAGATACTAACTGTTCAGCTTACTACGTCGTTATATCTGGTTCTCAACAAAACAAAACACTTATTAAGTTTTCACCGACTGTTTACGGAAATATGTCGGTTTGTTCAAGTCCATGGAAGGCTCGGCTTCCCAATATTTTTGTAGACCAGTCAGTAACCAAACCTAGTTAAGTAACTATTATTATGGTATTCAACAGTCAAGTTTAAAAGCAGTTAATACGTAAACTATCTGAATGGTTTATAACAATTTTACGTTTAACAGCAGTATGAAACCTACCAATTGAATCAAATGCTGCCGTGATGGTAAAAGTGTATTCAATAGCCATGTTTAAGCGTTCTTCACACGACTGATTATTACTACGGATTGTTCCGTTTTACCTGACTCAAGAACAATTGGGCCTCACGAGCAAAGGTTAGTTGATGAACCGGTCAAACAGGGATTTTTACTCCTCCTAGAACTCCTAATCCATCCTCTGTGGGGTGTCTAGGGATCCGTGTTTGCCCAACTCTTGTTTTTGTATTCTATTTGGGACTTGCAAGACTGATCACTGTTCGTTATCTTTGCCTTTACATTATGGAGTTTAATCCGATAACATCCGATTACAACAAATTTTTTTGGTTTAGGTTATTTGTTTAATTTTCCTCTGGATAAATTTTCATATCACAAGAGACCACAATTCAGTTTGGGTGAAGTACCAGGGATTTAGACCACCCCATTAATGTTTAATGTTAATTCAAAATAGTTGTTCTAAACTGTATAGCACTGTCCCTATTAGAAAGTGAAAAAAAATTGAATATAATTTCACAATCATTTCAACATGAGATTAAATCGTGGTATTTTGAAGGTTAAATTTTAGTAAAAAAAAACACATCTATGTATTAATATAAAATGGCGAAGTAACAATGTAATAAACGTAATCATAGTCCCCAAAAACACATACAAAATCGAGTGTAGGGACCTCCGACAAAAGTGAAGACAGGAGTATCTTCAAAATAAAAGTAAGTAGGAGTAACATCTTTATCATAAGGGAGACGACTCGTACATCATTACAAGCAACCTAAAGCATAGTGCGTTTTATGTCAAATTTAAGAATGTTTTGTATGTTAAAATAGACGTTTAATTTCTATTTATAGTCTACATGGAATGTCGATCAATAAAACATTCCACACAATTAGCAAAGATTTATGCGTTATGTCTCATTACCTCCGCCAAGGTTATCAGAGGCCTTTATTTATTTGTGTGTGAAATTTTCTGTAAGCTGCTTCATGTTAAAACTAATTATCAGATCGCTTTGAAAATTGTTACACAGATGTATCTTAATCTTATGAAGTCTTCATTAAATTTTGTACATGGCGATCAGAATCCCGATTCGGATCCTGGGTCCAGAAGGCTTTAACGCAACCATGGCGGAGGTCAGAAATCATGTTTCAAAATAGTTCGCTCATGTAGTCGTAACATGGAATCTGCATATAATTTTGCTATCTTTATCCTCTAATAAAAATAAAAAATCAAACATTTTGGAGCATTAAACAATCTATGATAGGTGTCGTTTAAAAATGATGATTGCCTTTTTACTATAGCTGATCTTAACGCATATGCTCCATGGGGAATGCAAGGCGATGAGAGAATCCAACTACTACTATGCCACGACCTGTCCTTAAAATGGATTATCTTATTAGAGTTCTGTACTTTAATAATGTGTATCCCTCAGCAAGGTCATTGACTCTTACCAGATGGAAAGTATGTTCTCCTATTGTAAATCTATACAAAACTTTCCCCTAGTTTTTCGTTTAAATTTGTACACGTATCATATTGTTAGAAATCTGGACCCCTAAGTTCTTTAATATAAGTTGATGGTTCAAAAGGCAGCACGTTTATCCAGCGATTCTGGATATGTGTATAATTTTTTCCAAGGGGCGTAAACAATCAACATTGAACAACAGCATTGAGTGTTTTCGTCAATGCATCACCCATTAGCTGCTTGTTACGCTGTATCTGATTAGAGAGGTCAATGAACCAATTTTTATTAAAAGGCATATTGAGAAACTGGGCTTAGGCGGAACTACATTATACTACAGGCTTAACCACTGTCAATCAAAGTATGTCCCCCTGTCAATCAAAGTACATTTATTATGGCAATTTTTCACTTCTATGACAAACTGTAACTTCTATATTTAGTTGTCACCGTTTAAATAAAGGAGATTTTTTATTGTCGCTTTTTATGAATTATGCCAATATATTTAGATGATAGATTTTGAAGCATATATTTATGTGAAGGTATGACATTGACAACTTTTATTATGGGCATTTGTTCTAAAGCGTCGAGTGAATTATAAAAGTGTTAAAAAGGTCGTGATATCGTAAGGTAAATCAAAACTATTTGTATGAAACAGAATAATCGAAGTAATACAGTTGTCACGACGCTTGTAATAAATATATGCCCAAAATTTTCCATTTTATTTTAATTGCTTCATGTCATTACTAATTATGTAAATAAAGCTCAGAATCACAACCTGAAAGTCATCTATTTTCCAAAATTCAGAGAGGACTGCTCTTTCAGTTTGAGATTGAATTTTATCTTTATTATGAATTTTGTCGAATATTATGCCAGAAATGAACTAGGAATATGATGGAAAATTATCACTTGTGCAGAATGGATTAAAGAGCTTATAACAGAAGAGATGCATTAGACACATAACAAAAACAACACGTACAACATCTACCGGTATCGTTCCTTTTAGTAAACTAGAAGTGATGGAGTAGTTAGTCAACAAGGGACATATGTTTTGGTTCTGACTGACAAAGCTTGTAATATCATATTGTCTTCATCTGTAAGACTAAATATCATTAATGCATTTTAGGAGATTGGCCTTAAATCCATATTTGGTTATATAACTTATAACCAAGGAAGAAATTCTTCTAAATCACCGTTCAAACACAGTTTCTTTTCCCAGTCAAATTGATAAATGAATGAGTTTCTTTACTAATATTACTTGATTCCCAAACTTCACAAAACCCTTACAAAAATACACCACTGTTATCCTTTTGCTAACTCCTTATCCTTTCACCTGACAGTAATATTCACTATTGTGAAGTTGAAAAAAAAATTTGGCACAACCTATGCAATACGTTGTCTGTGAAAACCTCAAAACCTTCTTCAAATAAACCGAAAAAAAGTACAACATTTCGATATCAAAGACTACGCTTTATCGATATGATACTGTTAGGACTTTGTTGCACGGGGCAAAATGTTCACGATCTTTTAGTACTTCACAAAGGTTTAAATTCTGCGGATAATAAATATACTGAGCGAGAATCATATACCCAAATCCACTGAACAGCACTTTGCGATGTTTATATTTTCGCGATATTCAATATAATCGCTAAAATAAAATCCACGCAAATATTTCACCTATACTTTAAACATCTCTCTCCTCAATAAAAAGAAACGAGAAAAAAAAAATCCTATCGTGCGGTCAGTCACCGAAATATTGCTTTGTTAAACATCATTTCTAATTTTACGAACAAGTAACATATAGTTAAGATGATATCAAAATATGTTTGAATTTCTCACTGAAAACATTTACGTATTCTTCGGAGAGCAGTCTTCCGACAGCCTGTAGGAATTCCCTTGGCCACAAATTGCACTCCTGAAATAGCTAACTTGTTTATATTCCTGACAACGAAATAATAGACANGATAATAGACACCAAAATGAATGCAACGAACGGTGATCAATGAAAAGGTGAAGATAACGAATAGTGATCAATGAAAAGGTGAAGATAACGAACAGTGGTCAATCTCATATAACATCACAAGTTCCAAACGCAATACAAAACAAGAGCCGGGCAAATATGGACCCTGGATAAACTGATCACACGCAGAACAATCGAATCAGTTAAGAGACACAAACACCCTATGCAAGTGATGATGGAATATTGCTACATAAGTATGGGAAGTTGACAGCGGAGAAGCTGAAATCGTCCTGTTTGTCGTAAAGTTGAGTTGTTTGATTATTTCGAATTCACTGGAATAATATAGAATCGACATATAAATGAAAATGACTGTCTTTAATTACTAACATGTCGATTTATCTGAATATCGAATTAAAGGCCACTGCTGGAGATTACTGTCTTTAATTACTACATGTCGATTTATCTGAATATCGAATTAAAGGCCACTGCTGGAGATTTTTTTTTCAACAATCATAAAACTTTGTT
>CAJDSM010001813.1:0-27665 GCA_903981925.1 Ostrea lurida
AGTCGTGCGCACGAGACAATATCTCGTGATAGCGACATAATTTTCGTTAAAAAAAGATATTGCATGACCTAAATATACCACCGTAGTTTCCTACGTCAGTCTGTATTTAAGCGAATCAATCCTTAGCGATATTGGAAAAGTGATTAGCATATTTTCAACTCATGCAAAGATTATATATAGCATCTTAGTGAAATTTCAAAACAACAAAGAACCGGCATTCTTTTGACAGCCTGAACTCAAGCAAGATGGCAGGCATCCATACATCCTGTTCCAGTTTGAATTCTCTAGACGCATCCTCCTTAATTTTTCCTGATGGAAAAGGTACTGTATCAAACTGTATCATACCATTTTTAAAAGATTGATATTAGTCATTAATGTAGGATTCTATTGCTTGATTTATCGCTCTGCTCATCGTCATGATCGTCGTCGGATACTTCAGATTGTCCTAGTAGTCTTGCTACAAATCATTGTCGGATACTCTTGCTTCATACTATCGACTTCTGCTCCTGTTATCCTTACCAAATGCACATTGTAAATTTTGCTTGGACTGTGGTAGTATAGTACAGCTGATGGGAGCATGTATATGTTTGTTTGTTTGATCGCAAAATATTTTAATTCTTAATGAATCTTCGTCTCTGATTTGGCAAATTCAAAATAGGGAACGCAGGTTATTCTTGCTCGTAGCAAATTTTAACCTCAAAAGGGGATGCTAACTCATCCTCGGCACCTGATCCCATTTCCGTTGTTTCCAGGGGTGCTTGTTTGCCCTACTCTCAGTTTGGTATTTTTATGGTATCCCTATAAGGTAAATTATTCTTCGTTAGCTTTACTTTTCATCTACAGCTGGTGATATTTTCTTATGAGAGAAGATTTCTCGAAGGGATGTAAGATAGACGAAGATTAATAATAATGTCAATTTTTCTCTTGCGTGTTACTTACGTCAGCTAATTTTGTAAAACAGGCTTTTGTCAAGATTCTATGGCATCAAACCGAGGTCCAGGAAAGCAAATCCAGCTGGTAAAGATGGTTTTTCTCGCGTTGATTCCCATCCTGGGACTATGGGCTTTCTGTGTATACCAGATAACCGAAGAAGTGAAGCTCAAACAGAGCCACGAAACGGTGAGAATCATATCCAACTCTCCTTTCTATATCATTCACATATCATTCAATTTATATAATTTATAGCATATGACTATATATTTTTACAGTCGATAGACGCGCTGGCGTTTAGCATCAATGTAGGAAAACTTGTCCATCATCTGCAGAACGAAAGAGATTTAAGTATGCTCTACCTCAGTGTGATAGGTCCACAAACGAAAAATTTCCTGTTCCACGAGTATACAGTTACAGACAAATTTATTGAAAGTTTGCAATATTGGCCTCGGGATCTGGATCGGTATAATAGAAAGGTATTCCGATCGAAAGGTCAACTCTTAGCTCACATTGGGCGTCACCGTCACAACATCGAGAGATCCACAATTGACCAAGAACACAAATTCTATTCCTCTATCATTGACACAATGGTTATTTGGGGTTACGAATCCATAAAGGAATCAAAATTTTCTGTTATATGGAAATCAGTAGTTGCCTTTCAAAAAATAACAATGGCCAAAGAAAACCTCGGGGTGGAGCGAGCTTTTGGTACCATGTTTTTCGCACAAGGTGGATTCGAGACTCATGAGCAGTATGAAGTTTACAATATGAATTATTTTGGCTTCCAACAGAATTACGCTTCTGCAAGAATCTATTCTCGCAATGTTGATTATCTAAACCCTTATACAATGGTAAGTATAGGTAGCAATGTGTCATTTGTCATAGAAAATAATCGCAAATATATCAAGGAGTTTGGTGAAGAGATCAGGGACCCCATGAAAGCAGACATTACAATAGCGCGCTGGCACTACGACAACGTCACCAAATACCTGGACGCACTTCTTAATTTGCAGACGACACTTGGGTACATATGCAAGTCCCATTTGACTAGTCTTGCCGAGAAATCCAAAACAGCTGTAATTATCAATTCCTCTCTGTTAGTCCTTGTTCTTCTCTCCTGTATCTTCGTAATTTTCTATACCGAGAATCTGATGGGTAATATTCAGAAATTTGCTGTGATTCTGGTGGAGAGAACGAAAGAGCTCAATCATGAGAAGAAAAAGACGGACTCTCTCCTTTATCAGATGATTCCAAAATCTGTGGCTAAAAAACTGAAGAGGAATGACAACATCAATGCTGAATACTTTGATACGGTGACGGTGTTCTTCTCTGGTGTTGAAGGCTTTTCCCACATCATTCTCTCTCTATCACCATTGCGTATAGTTGAGTTTCTGAACGTTCTCTATAGCACAATCGACAGTCTGGTGGATCAAGCAAACCTGTACAAAGTGGAGACCATCAACGACTCTTACATGGTTGTATCAGGTATTTCAACCATACTTTACTTCCTCATACAAAATAGAGAGCTCCAATTTCACCTCAATACCCCATTTGTAGGATGATGTAATAATGTTATAATGGTATATTTGTAGGCTTGCCCAAGAGGAATAAAAATCTCCACGCGCCAGAGATAGCCAACTTCGCACTTCATTTACAAGAAATGATGAGAATGAAGACATTCTATGAGTTTGGTCGGCGTCATATACGACTTAAAATAGGGCTCAATTCGGGTAATTGATTGGTCTGCCATTGATATATTTCGCATCTAAGCGTTGTACAAATTTCTCCGACTCCTTTTCTTCACACTTTCCTTTTTTTCCCTTTTCACAGGTCCATGCATGGCTGGAATCATTGGTTCAGTTCTTCCTCGGTATTGCTTGTTTGGAGACACCGTTAATGTGGCGTCTAGGATGAAATCAACTGGGCTGTGTAAGTTCATGCATATATTCGCTGAATTACAGAATGCCAATTCCAGTTAATGCAAATACAAGTTGTAGACTCTGAACTATATCACGCATCCATTTTTATTGACAGCAAACCAAATTCATATAAGTCAGTCCACGTATAGCATGCTGAATGACACTGGAAAATATGTGATGGTAAAGCGGGGGCACACCAAAATCAAGGTTTGTTCGTACTGCCAAACGGAATCAGTGGCGTAGCTAGGGCCTTGAGGAAGTATAAGGGCCACAATTAAGCGATGAGTCTGTGGTCGCCTGAGGGCTCCAGCGAGTCCAGGGCAACACAATGCCCCCCCCCCCCCCCCGATGGAAAACAAATTTCGTGTTTTTGAAATCACCTCTAGGCACATGTAATACACACAAGTTTGCATGGGTCTCCTTAAAGAAATTTCGTTAGAAGAAGGAGAAAAAAATGTACAATCCAATATCTTTTAACCAGAGGCCTTTCCTTAAGTTTTTCAAATATTTTTTTAGCATGATCAAATTAAAGGACGAAAAAATATGCAAGCAACTTATGCTTTTTTTTCAGAAAAAAATGCAAACCTGCCTCCTCTGGTGGAAAGCTATTTAAAAAAAACAACAAGTTTTTAGAGCTGATTATTTGGGGGGAAATTTTATTGGGAATTTTGATTCTGAATGCCATAATTCAGAAAATGTTTCGATTAATATATCAGACAACCATTATTCAATGGAATATTGTCAATTAGTGGCTTGAAAGAGAGTAAACATACAAGAGAGATGCAGGTGCGGGTGCTTGAGCTGTTTTCCCAGGAGTGTCGTGGAAGGTGGGAGTTTTTGCAAGGGTTGGGTTGTTTGATTTTCTAATTGTTTTGAATGATCAAAGTTTCTGAGTCAGAGAGATGAATTAAGTAAGAGTTCACATATAGGTCTAAAGTGGAGGCGTTTATAAAAGGTAAAGGCAAAGATAACGAACAGTGCATGATCATCTCGTTGGTCCAAAATAGAATACAAAACAAAAGTTCGCAAACACGGGTCCCTGGACACACCAGGTGTGGATCAGGTGTCTAGGAGGAGTAAGCATCCCCTGTTGACCGGTCACACCCCGCCGTGAGCCCATAGTCTTGATCAGGTAAACGGAAGAATCGTAGTCAGATCAGTGTATGAAAAACGGTTTAACAATTGCTATAAAATATACATAAGACATGCAGCATTTGACCCAATGGTAGTCACTTTGGCAAACTTAATTGTAATGACGACCATAGAATTTCCGAAATGTTGCTTTAACGTGATTGTTAAAACCTCTACAACAACAACTTGTTTGTAAGTAGCCTGCCGTGGTAAATGACTTAATTATAACCGAAAATATGGTATTTTAATTTTTTGATATGAAAATTATGTGTAGGCACGTGCCTTAAGTGCCTAATGGCAGCTACGCCACTGGGAATATTGATTTAGCACGTTAATCACTGTATAGATAGCAATTGAAAGTATAGTATATGATCACCTTGCAGATCAATAACAATTAAAATGTATCTATTGATCGCTTTTTGTTTTAGATTGATATAAAAGTAAAAGTGAATTCAGAGCAAGCAAACAAATATTATGTCATTAAAAAGTCATGTCAAATTCTTTCTGACAGGGTAAAGGAAAAATGTGTACATACTGGCTTCAAGATGTTATAGCATCACCAACCGGAAGTACGCAATTGACAACCAATCTATCGCCTGTCTCTGATACGAGCTTTGGCTTTGCGTACGAGATGTTTCAAAATGGCACGTTATTGAGTCAGGGGCTCGAGATGAACCCTGTCCTTCCAACTCAATCTATGTCATATATCGCAAAGCCGTCACAAGAACCACAAAATACCACCGATATCATCAGTACGCATTCGCCGACCAGCGCAGAACCCCCTGACTTCAACGCCCTCAAATACATCATGGGAAGGAGAAAAACTGATATATGCATTGAAGAGACCATAGAAAACAACAGAAGAGCGGACGAAAAGCAGAAATCATCTGACACAGAAAAGATAGTAGATAAATGATTCAGTGACACCAACTTATACTGGAGAATCCACAATCCTGATTATTATAGAATTTAATCTACTCCTATCGTTAGACATGTTGAATACCACAATACATGTATATTACAAATGATAAATTCGTTTTACATGTGACATAGCACTCTATCGTATATCATGAACTTCATGGGTTTGTTCAATTTACGCTTTATGGCCATTGTAAAATACGAATTCGCGTGTGTACAAAACTCGTATCAAAATAGAATTATTTCACTTTGGTTTTGTCTAAAGACTTTACTGTCCGTAGCGTAAAGGAGTTGAGAATGATGAAAAATTTACCGAAGCATCAAAAGAAATTGAGAAGAAAGCAGATACACCATAGAAATTATTTTGTGTATTTGTCAAAGCAAAACAAAATGAAACCTCATGCAACTGAGTAACAACATCCCCCATTCCTGGATAGCTATTTGGAACCAGACTTGTGTACGTATTGTACCAGTATTGTACAGGACAACGACAGGAAAAATTAATTCAAATAACCGGACCTGAGGAAAAGCAATTGATTACAGAAGTATAGGCATTTAGGAAGGAAATGTTTAGCCTTCTGTCAACATCAGTGGTGGTAATTAACAGTGATTAGCAGTTTGCTTAAAGCTGACATACCATCCAGATAAACAACTTTAAAACAGGCTCAGTCAGATTTTATTGATCGACTTGCAACAATGTACATCGTCTTATAACAAAGGAGTAATATTTCATGTAAGAATATATTAATACATAATAAGAATGATCTAGTGTTATTACATGATTGCACTTCTACTAGATAAAGCATATTTTATAAAGTTGGATAGATTGAACAAATCAGTTTTATTAGTTGACCATTGAGATCACCTCCGGTGTATCCCTAATCACAATCAGGAGTCGAATGAACTCGGACACGTGTATGAGGACGTGCTTTGGACGCAGGTGCATANAGTGTATTCCTAATCACAATCAGGTGTCGAATGAACTCGGACACGTTTATGAGGACGTGCTTTGGACGCAGGTGCATAAATGTATCAGGAGTGTATAGTTTATTGATAATGTATAATGACAAAGCAAATATCAATGCTACCAGCATTAACGCCCACACTGCAAAATACCTCCTTCAATTCTCCCAGTAAAATCTAAATGGAAACGCTACCTGGATGCGAAGAATTCCATAATGTTCTGAATGATCTCGTCATGTATTAAATCTACCATGGAATCTGAAAAATCTAAACATTCTTCGATTTCCTCATCAAGGAAGGTTGTGTGATCAGTTTTGAATCGAGGCAGGCTACCCACATGTACAAACAATATTTGTAGCAGGGTTTTTAACAGTCACGTTTAAAGAGGTTCTAGGGTGAGGTTTGAAGTGGTGTCAATTTTTTGGGAAGTGTATTGAAACTTGAAAGAGAATCGGGAAATTAAAAAGAAAAATTTGGGTTTTCATGCTTGTTTTCGAGCTACAGTGTTTTAAACATGACCTTTTTGCACTTAGAATTTACTCAAGATTTATTCATTTAAACTTCATTCGTCTGTTGGTGTAAACAAAACATAAGGAATACAAATCAATCATTACATGAAATTGATACATAATAATGTCTTCTTACAATACAGATACAAACAAAGATTTAATACTAGTAATGGAAATAAATAATCATATAATGACCTTTCTACACTTGATATACGAAAACTCATGATATCGAATTTCAGAGATAAAAGATAAATTTTAGGAGTGATGTCATTTTCTTAAAATTCGCGTAATACTCAGAGTCTTGTCTCAAAATTTAAAATGGAACTTTAAAAAGTAAGGATTTCGGTCAAATTTTTAAAATATTGGCCAAATACTGATTTTTTGCACAGAATTTCGAGTCATTTTTAATTGGACTTTTTAAAGAATATGTATTCTGTTTGGAAATAACTCAAAAATTAATAAATATGTAATATTTGAAGTAGTTCCAAGTCTCATCTACTTGTATCATTAATTTTAAAACTGTAATACTAGTATACGAATAGGGGTATAAAAATAGAATGTATATTCAAGTTGGATGAAATAGAAACTGCAAAATCATGCTTTTTGATTGACCAATCCTTCCGCCACAAAATCCTTTCAAAATCTGAATTGACACAATTTTTTTTTCAACTGGATTTGGTTCAGTTGTAAATGTGTAATATGTTTGCGCCGATGGGGTCAGTATTGAACCAGTAAATACTTAGTGATAGCGTCCTGCGCAGTTGTTCTCAAAAGCTCAGCCTACAACATCCTTAATGTCACCATTTCGCAAACTCTATTGCCGCTATAACGCTCTAGTTTGCCAGTATAACCTGCCATTGAGTCGAATGCTGTCTGACGTGTTTCATGACAGTTGTTAAGCCGTTCTTTATACACTGATTTTGACTATGGATTACTCCGTTGGTCTGATCAAGTCAATAGGCTCACGGCGGGTGTGATCGGTTGACAGGGGATGCTTACTCCTCCTAGGCAACTGATCCCACCTCTGGTGTATCCGAGGATCCGTGTTTGCCCAGTTCTTGATTTGTGTTCCGTTTCGGACTTCATGTACCACTGACGAATAAATTGATGTCACAAGTTTCGCCGGTTTATGGTTAACAGTTCGCAAATTCTATTGTCGTTGCATCGTCGGAAACCCACGGCCAGTCTCGCATACGCCTACTGAGTAAGCGTAAGCGAGACTGGCCGTGGGTTCCCGACGATGTTGTCGTTGTAAAGATCTAATTTGCATATACAAACTGTCATTAAGTCGAACACGGCCTGGTGTGTTTTATGCCTATTAGTGGGCCGTTCTTTACATAATGATTTGGACAATGGACGTCTCCATTTTCCGACCAAGATATGGACATGGAAGAGGGTGTGGTCGGCGTACATAATATAACTCCTCGAAGGCACATGTGATCCCTCCTCTATAATGTACTGGGATCAGTCCGCCTTTCTCATAAATTTGTAGTCTTGTTCAATAAAATATCCAAGTACGAAACAGACATGGAAGATTCTGTGGTGTCCTTTATTTCTAGTTCGTTGGGATATATTGAATCGACATAGGAATGAAAATCATTATTATTGAAAGGTAAAACGTCGTCAATATATCGAAATGTCGAATTAAAGGCCACCGCTAGAGATTTCTTCTTTTCATGTAGAAGCTTTAGAATGAATTCTGCCTCATAAGAATATAAAAACAGGTCAGCTAACAAAGGAGCACAATTCGTTACCACTGGAATTCCAACAGACTATTGGAAGAGCCGATTGCCAAAAACTACAAAGATATTGTCAAGGAGGAACTCCAGCATTGCTTTGATATCAACTTCAGAGTACTTGTTAACCCGAATAGTTAAGTACTTGTTTGTAGAATCAGAGTGGACTTAACAAAGTAACTTTTAGAATGATTGATCATTTCATTTAAATTCCTTCTTTGTTAAGGAAGCAACTGTCTATAAGGTTACAAAGTCTTGTCTTTAATTTATTTTTTTATCGTGCGGAATGGTCGTGTAAAGTGTTGAAAAGTCATATGTGTTGATGTTGTTGATATATGGAAGGTTTTAGGATTTCAGATTCATTAGAAGTTCTTTAGAGTTTTTTTAGACCACTTTTATACCACTTCTGGCAAATGTAGTTTCACAATACGTCTGAAGTTGCTCCTTGACAGCTGTCAATATTTTCGTGAGGAGGCTTGGTGGAACATTTACTAGATCCAGCAATATATCTTTCTTTGTACGGGTTTTTATGAAGTTTTGGAATCCAGTATAAGTAAGGTAATTCATATTCGTCACCCCATTGACTGGGATATTAAATGCGTTTATAACTGAAACATGATTTTGAAGAATTTCATTCTTTTAAAGAGCAGTAGGAGTGGTAAGTACGATTACCAAAGGTGGAATTAAATACCAAGTTCGTTGAAATGCAGTTGTAGTAATGAGCCTTACAGACAAAAACAATTTAATTGTTACAAGCTTTGTCGGCTGGAATCAAACATTTCCTCATGTAACCTATCTAATTCATTGATCACTTCCGGTTTACGAAACACAGAAGGATAGATGGTACGGACTTTGGTACGTATACTCCAATACGAAGATCTCAATATTCTACTTATACATGTACTTTAATCCATTCTGATAAGGTATCAAGTTCTTCTTTTTCATAATTAACCCGTGCGGATCCGGGTTAGAATAGGTCCTCAGCATCCCCTTGCGTGTCGTAGGAGGATGTCATACGGATGAGACCGGAAAAACCGTGTCACAGCAGATGTGGCTCGATAAAGATTCCTCCCTGCTCAAAGGCCTGAGTGCCGAGCATAGCCCTAAATTTTGCAGCCCTTCACCGGTATTGGTGACGTCTCTAGTACATATGAGTGAAATTATCTCGGGGACGTAAAACAATAAAAATCAATCAATCAATCTTTTCATATTGACCATCGTCTGGCATAATCTTCGACAGAATTCGTAATGGAAGATGAAGTTCTGTCGCCAAGTTCTCTGAATTTAGGACCTTTAAAAATAAATGATTTAAGATCCTCATTTTCAACTATATTTAAATCATATGTAATGACATGTCCAGCTGGACTATAGATGAAAAAAAGAACAAGTGAGTGGATTAAGTATAAGATTGTAAATATCTAGGCACTGCAGTTTGCTTGTACAAGGCGCTTTCCAATAAATATGCCATATTTCCTACAAATGTCGCACCTTGTAATTGCCAGCTCTGTTCACTTATCAGCAGCTCGTAACATCTTTTCCAATCCATGTTCAACATTTGCAAGTTGGTAACTTGATCTTTCATCCGGGACACTTAGGGGCGAGATGATGAGTCTCTTCTTTCTCGCATAACGTCATTCAACATCAGTTTACAATAAAAACTTCCTATACCCAGTGGATAAAAGAAAAATGAAAGGACAAAGACAACGAACAGTAATCATAAAAGGAATAGAAATTTAAAGAGTTGGGCAAACAATGATCCCGGACACACCAGAGGTGGGATCAGGTGCNGAAACAATGATCCCCGAACAGACCAGAGGTGGGATCAGGCGCCTAAGAGGAGTAAGCATCCTTTGTCGACCGGTCACACCTGCCGCGAGCCCTATATTTAATCAGGTATTATTCAGCGCCATGTGATACCTTTAATACTTAGACAACAAAATCACATCACTCTGCAGCAACACAACCAAAGGTCAAATGTTGCACGTGTAGTCGGGGACATTTTTGTTCAACAGAATGTCAGTGTCTTGCTTTGGCCAGCTGTTTCCCCCCGATCGAGCATGTCTCTGGAATGAAATTGAACGACGTCTAGCTACTAAATCAGCCAGTGACATTGGCTGATTTAGGGCAGGCTTTAACCAACTTCTGGAGCAACATCCCTCAAACACTTTAGTGCCATCAATGAGGCGCCGTTAATGTGAAGCATGCGTGAATGCAAATGGTGGCCACACGGGTTATTAACTTTGTAAATTCAAGTTTGAATACCAGCGTCTTTCGAATGTGCTGAAATTGACGTTAAACTTTAACGAATTATGAAATGTAACGAATACATTTGTTAACAGTAATACAAAAAATAAATTTGTCCATTGTGCTACGTCGAAAAATGACCCCTCAGGTGAAGAAAAATGGGATTATTTTGAAGAAAAAAGATGAAATCACATGAAGCTTTGAAGTTTTCAGGTCGTATAGGACTTTAAGGAATTTTTGAAGGTATGCATGAACACATACATGTTAGGAAAACATGTAAAGAATTTTTAAATATTGAATTTATGGTTCGGTGATGCAGCAATACAATGATATAAGGCCTCAATCATGCGCAACTTTCTGTGCGGCGTAAATCGAAGGTTTTTATAAGGGGTGGATCTGTCCCAATATTTTTTCATGAGAGCTACAGTTCTGCAGCTATACTGAAATTGATACTTTTTCTACAGGCAAAAGGATGAATGACCCCGTCATTATTCTTCCTTACACCGGCATTTAGTGTCGCCCATTAATTAGCATGCCCGCAGTATGTACACGACTATCGACTTACTCTGATATAAGCCAATCATCTCGTAATTGACTACGGCATCTAATACTGATAATTTTTGACAGTAATTTGAAATGTCAAAACCTTTCAAATGACTGATAATATTGAGATAGAACCATCTGGCTTTTATGCAAAGGTCAGCCCTTTGCTAAATACGTAATTAACCTTTATCAGACATACTAGTACGCCTTCTGTACAAGTAACACAATGGACCTCCCTCTCCTTCATTGGCTGAAGATGAAATAAAGCCCTAAATACCAAGTGTACATTCTTTAATAATTGCAAGAAGATTAACTAGTTTAAAGAGGTTCTAGGGTGAGGATTAAAGTTGATGTCAATTTTTGGGAAGTGTATTTTTGAATTCTACATTAAAAGAGAATCGGGAAATTAAAAAGAAAATTTGGGTTTTCATGCTTGTTTTTGAGCTACAGTGTTATTAAAATGACCTTTTTGCACTTAAAATTTTACTCAAGATTTATTCATTTAAACTCCATTCATCTGTTGGTGTAAACAAAACATAAGGAATACAAATCATCATTACATGAAATAGATACATAATAATGGTCTTCTTACAATATAGATATAAAAAAAGATTTAATACATGTAATGGAAATAAATAATGACCTTTCTGCACTTGATATACGGAAAAAACCATGATATCGAATTTCAGAGTTAAAAAAATACATTTCAGGAGTGATGTCAATTTCTTAAAAATTCACATGATATTCAGAGTCTTGTCTCAAAATTTAAAATGTAACTTGAAAAGTGGAGGATTTCGGTCAAATTTTAAAATATTGGCCAAAATACTGATATTTTGCACAGAATTTCGAGTAAATTGAATTGGATTTTTTAAAGAATATGTATTCTGTTTGGAAAATACCTCAACAAAATTAATAAAATAACAATATTTTGAACTAGTTCCAAGTCTCCTCTACTTGTATCATTAATTTTAAAACTGTATAATACGAATAGGGGTATAAAAATAGAAGGCATATTGGATGAAATAGAACTGTAAATCATGCTTTTTTATTAATCAATCCTTCCGCCACAAAATAATGTCCTACCAAACCTTTCAAAAATCTGAATTGACACAAAAATTTTCAACTGGACAGGGTTCAGTTGTAAGTGTAATATGTTTGCACTGATGGGGCAGTATTGAACCAGTAAATACTTAGTGATAGAGTCCTGCCAGTTGTTCTCAAAAGCTCAGCCATACAACCTCCTTAAATAAGGGAATCTATTTCTTTTGAACAAAAATGCGATAATGAAGAAAATTTCTTAATGCTTTGTAATGCATATGAATACCCTGGTATAACAATATACCTAAATGTTTTACCTTACCTCAAAACATTTTCAATGTGTTGTGCACAAACCTTCTCACATCAATTTCCCCAAAATCCACAGACAAGAGGCCCATGGGCCACATGCTCACCTGAGTGACCTTAGCCGTGGCGATTTTTAAAAAAAAAATTCAGGTTTCCTTAAGGTGGTCCACTACATTTGGGAAAAGTTTAATTCTCAAAACAGCAACGATATGATTTAATTATGAAGATATGATGATATTATAATAGTTATACATGTGAAAAAGGTGGAAAATATGAAATTTGAATACAAAAATCATGATTTTCAAAATGCCGTCGCATAAATATGAAAAGTCCCTGGCGGATTCGAACTCGGGACCTGTGGATTACCAAACCGATGCTTTACCTACTGAGCTATGAAAAGTATACGACCAAATTATTGAAACAAGCTATTTCAGAAACTATTTAAATCGCCATCTTGTGGCGTTGTGTTATAAAGAGTATAAGCTTTAGTGGAGTGGGCTACCTTAAAACTGACCCACTGGTTCTGGAGAGAGAACATTTCATGCCAAAGCTTTTGATCCCTATTTGAGAAAAAGGTTTATATAAAGATTAACAAAAAATACCAAGTTACATGATTAATCAGATATTTTGAATCATAATATATTGTGTACATATGATAAACTTCAGTTATCGCATCAAGACGAAAATGTTGACGACAGAAGAACGGACGGAACCCAGAATTTATACACCTCTGCCTCTTATTGTAGAGTACAATTGTGCAACGTTCAAAATCTGTACAATAAAAACTTTTTTGAGTTATCGTATCACAACTTCAGTTATTGCTTCAAGACGAAATGTTTGACGGACAGAGGAACCCAGAATTTATACACTTTTGCTCTTTATTGTAGAGTGCAATTGGTGCAAAGTTTTCAAAACTACGATCAAAAACTTTTTGAGTTGTCGCGTCACAACTAAATTGTTGACGGGCGGACGGACAGACGGACATGTGATCACTGTAGGGCACCCGCATTTCATGCGGGGCCCCAACTAATGGCCTCAAGTCCTGATATATGATACAAGGTTGTGACCTTTTGCAAATGAGGATTAGCGCAATAATTCATGTGCTCAATTTTATTTTCAGGTAATGGCTCAGGTTTTCAGGTTAATCCTCAATTGCATTAGGTACGGCATAGATACATGTAATGTCATTGGCTCGAATTGTTTTAGAGAATTACTTGGTAAATAAAACGTTTCTTTGATAACTTTCCATTACAAAATTTAGATATACGTATTTGCATATTGGTGAACAAATGACAAGTATTCTTCCCGTGAACTTGTTAAACACTACGTTGGAAATCAACATTTCGTCGATTTAGAATGAAAAATGAACTCTTAAAGAAATAATTCTACTCCTTTTTTATAATTAACTCCCGTGACTTAGTTGTGCTCATTTGTTTCTGTGGAGAATTTTTTTTTTTTTTTTTTTTTTTTTTAGATTAATTCATACGAACCAAATTTTGTCAGTACCATATAATATTCTGTCATTCTGAGATATCTTTTCCCCATGATTCAGTTTGTCATTGAACTTAAATCAGAGACATATATAACAATATGTCTCTGCTAAAATATGGTCCAATGTTGTCAACTATGAGCACTTTAAATTAATAGTAGCGGAAAGAAATATTTGGTGTTGTTAATTGTTATATGCTTTACGAGGAATAAATTGTTGTAGATTACAATTAGCAGCAATTCACTCCTATAATTAGATTATCTGACTGGAAATTTCCAACAACGTCAAATTTAACCTCCGTTACTTCCAAATACATACACCATTAATCAAGCGATCATAATTTTTTGCTTATAAGAAAACTTAAAAACAGTGAAAATTTGAAATTAATTTCTAATGAATGATGATGGTCTACTTCATGGACTAGATGTGTCGTGACGACACGAATCCACCGCCTACAGTCGAAGTCTAATGAAGGAAATTCGTAAAGGGTAGAATTGAAAGTTTTTCAAAATGCATGAACTGTGGTGTATCCATATATCAATTGTGGCAACCGTTGCAGAGATAATGAACGGAACGAAAATTTTCTGATTTTTTGTAAGTTCAAGAGGGCTAACTAACTTTGTCAAAATCATAGGACCATAACCAACTTCGAACTTGACCTTGCATTTCCTGTGACTATCCATATACCAAATATTGAGTTGAATGTGTGCAGCCGTTGCAGAGATAATGAAGGAAACAAAAAAATTCTGAAATTTTCTAAATTCAGAGGGCCAACACTCTGTCAAAAATCATCGGACCATGACCAACTACGAACTTGACCTGCATATTCTTTGACGTATCTTATACCAAATTTGAGTTGAATGTGTGCAGCCGTTTGCAGAGATATGAACGGAAACGAAAAAATTTCTGATTTTCTTGTAGTTTAAGAGGCTAACTCTGTAAAAATCATAGGACCATGAGCAACTTCGAACTTCCTGTGACGTATCCATATACCAATTTGAGTTGAATGTGTGCAACCGTTGCACGAGATAATGAACGGAAACAAAAAAATTCTGATATTTTTCTAAGTTCAGTGGGCTTTCTCTGTCAAAAATACATCGGACTTTGAAAGATACTGGCAAGAGATCTATGACAAACTTGACATATTTAATCTATTTTTAACAGTAATTTATAATATGCCTACCATCTTTACATGTTATCTCTCTCTCTCTCTATCTCTCAAAAATGATATTTACTCTTGATGCTATCTCTCTTTCTCTCCAATCACTATATAGAATTTGCATTTCACTTAAAAATTATGAAGATGTCTTTTTTGTTAAGATCTGTACATCATGTATCTATACTACTGTGAAGTGAAATTAAAATGAAATTAAAAAAAAAAAAATCATCGGACCATGACAAACTACGAACATTGACCTGCATATCCTGTGACATATCCTATACCAAATTTGAGTAATGTGTAACCGTTGCAACGATAATGAACGGAAACGAAAAATTTCTGATTTTTTTTAAAGTTAAGAGGGCTTAACTTTCTTCAAAAAATCATACGGACCATGACCAAACTTCGACTTAACTTCCTGTGACGTATCCATTTACCAAATTTGAGTTGAATGTGTGCAAACCGTTGCAGAGATAATGAACGGAAACAAAAAAAATTCTGATATTTTTCTAAGTTCAAGTGGCTTACTCTGTCAAAAATCATCGGACTTTGAAAGATACTGGCAAGAGATCTATGACAAACTTGACCATATTTAATCTTTTTTAACAGATTAATTATAATATGCCCTACCCATCTTTACATGTTATCTCTCTCTCTCTCATCTCTCAAAAAATGATATTACTCTTGATCTATCTCTCTTTTCTTCTCCAATCACTATAAGAATTTGCATTTCACTTAAAAATATATGAAGATGTCTTTTTTGTTAGATCTGTACATCATGTATCTATACTACTGTGAAAGTGAAATAAAAATGAAATTAAAAAAAAAAAAATCATCGGACCATGACAAACTACGAACTTGACCTGCATATTCCTGTGACATATCCATATACCAAATTTGAGTTGAATTGTGTAACCGTTTGCAACGATAATGAACGGAAACGAAAAATTTCTGATTTTTTTTAAGTTCATTAAGGAATGAAGCTAATTTTGACCTATGTTATACGATATAATCTAACTTGGTGCAGTTTACGCTTATATAATTCCGCGAAGCGGATTATATTTAGCGTAAAACTGTACCAAGTTTAGATTATATCGTATAACATAGGTCAAAATTAGCTTCATTCCTTATAATTTAATTTTAAAAAAATTGTATTGAACTTTGTGTTGATGAATAACTTGCGAGATAATGAAGGATTTGAATGAGGCGGACGAATTTTGCCGTAGCAACAAAGTGGAAACAATAACGTCAAATGCATTGTGACGTCATCTAGGACGTCACAAAGAGCAAGTTAGATTATCCAAAATAATTGATGTTGCTCAATCGTATTTCAACCAATCAAATTGCTTGTAACAAGTAAAATTAAATTATATAGGGTTAACTCTTTTCAAAAATCATCGGACCATGACCAACTTCGAACTTGACCTGCATATTCCTGGACGTATCCATATACCAAATTTGAGTTGAATGTGTGCAACCGTTGCAGAGATAATGAACGGAAACGAAAAATTTCTGATTTCTTGTAAGTTCAAGAGGGCTAACTCTGTCAAAAAATCATAGGACCCATGACCAACTTCGAACTTCCTGTGACGTATCCATATACCAAATTTGAGTTGAATGTGTGCAACCGTTGCAGAGTAATGAACGGAAACAAAAAAATTCTGATATTTTTCTAAGTTCAAGTGGGCTTACTCTGTCAAAAATCATCGGACTTTGAAAGATACTGGCAAGAGATCTATGACAAACTTGACCATATTTAATCTTTTTTAAACAGTTAATTAAAATATGCCCTACCCATCTTTACATGTATCTCTCTCTCTCTATCTCTCAAAAATGATATTACTCTTGATCTATCTCTCTTTCTTTCTCCAATCACTATAAGAATTTGCATTTCACTTTAAAAATTATGAAGATGTTTTTTTGTAGATCTGTACATCATGTATCTATACTACTGTGGTGAAAGTGAATAAATGAAATTATAAAAAAAAAAAAAAATCATCGGACCATGACAAACTACGAACTTGACCTGCATATTCCTGTGACATATCCATATACCAATTTGAGTTAATGTGTAACCGTTGCAACGATAATGAACGAAACGAAAAATTCTGATTTTTTTTTTAAAGTTCAATAGTGTTTAACTCTTTCAAAAATCATCGGACCATGACCAACTTCGAACTTGACCTGCATATTCCTGTGACGTATCCATATTACCAAATTTGAGTTGAATGTGTGCACCGTTGCAGAGATAATGAACGGAAACAAAAAAATTCTGAATATTTTTCTAAGTTCAAGTGGGCTTACTCTGTCAAAAATCATCGGACTTTGAAAGATACTGGCAAGAGATCTATGACAAACTTGACCATATTTAATCTTTTTTAACAGTTAATTTAATATGCCCTACCCATCTTACATGTTATCTCTCTCTCTCTATCTCTCAAAAATGATATTACTCTTGATCTATCTCTCTTTCTTTCTCCAATTACTATAAGAATTTGCTTTTCACTTAAAATTATGAAGATGTCTTTTTTGTAGATCTGTACATCATGTATCTTATACTACTGTGAAAGTGAAAAAAAATTGAAATTAAAAAAAAAAAAAATCATCGGACCATGACAAACTACGAAACTTGACCTGCATATTCCTGTTGACATATCCATATACCAAATTTGAGTTGAATGGTAACCGTTGCAAACGATAATGAACGGAAACGAAAAATTTCTGATTTTTTTTAAGTTCAATGGTTTAACTCTTTTCAAAAATTCATCGGGACCATGACCACTTCGAACTGTACTGCATATTCCTGTGACGTATCCATATACCAAATTTGATTGAATGTGTGCAACCGTTGGCAGAGATAATGAACGGAAACAACAAAAAATTCTGATATTTTTAAGTTCAAGAGGGCTAACTCTTTCAAAAATATCGGACCATGACCAACTTCAAACTTGACCTGCATATTCCCTGTTACCATATCCAATACCAAATTCGAGTTGAATCGTTGCAGATAATGAACGGAAACCAAATGATGACTTAAGGACGGGACAGGGTAACACTATGGCGGGGCATAAAAACATAACATAATTTGTGGATTTTAAGATTAATTTTTCATCATTTGCTGCTTGTAAAAATTCAAATTTCGCTGGAATGAATGGATAACTTTTTTATTCACAATAATGGGGCACCATAAAGAGCTACAATTTTGCGGCTACTTAGACCTCTATTTAGAACTCTACACGCGCCGTATTTTTATTCATACCGCGGTACCGTAGGAAATTCGTTTTCAAATGTAAACAGTGATTGTCAGTTACATTGATATATGTGTTATTATTAAGGTACTTACAAAACATTAATGATTGACTGAAACCAAACCTACAGATTTTTAGTGAATTAAAATTAGCATGTACCGCGGTATCATAAATATATCATAAAACCACCTACTCAGCCGATAGCTTAGTGATTTGCTTGTATGCGTGTTCGGTGGATGGAAGGGGTCCCACACACCCCAGTTAATAAACTTCACACCTCCTGCTCCGAAAAGCAGGATAATTATACATATCGTCCTTTGAATTGGAGATCTAAACTCAGCAATCACACGTGTCGTTCTGACAGTTAAGTAAACAGACATAAATGTTTAAATTTGACTATGATCATATTTAATAGTAATTAATTATTATTTAACCCGATAAAAGTAACTAAAGCAGTAGACATGTTCGTAATCATTTCATATTTCAAAATCTTAAAAATTATTGGGAGGAACAAATATTATGACGGAACCAATTTTACGCGGACCGGAACGTCTATGATAGGCCGGAACGAATATTATAGGTATCTAGCGTTCTGGCTGGAACACTTAACCACCCGGAACATATATTATGCGACAACGGCCCATCAGTGGTTCTTGAAGATCGCCCTATTTTTGCATTTTCGTGATTATCTCCCCTTTGAAGGGGACCCGGTTCTTCATTTGAACAAACTTGAATCCCCTTCACCCAAGAATGATTTGTACCAAGTTTGGTTGAATTTGGCCCAGTAGTTCTGGAGAAGAAGATGAAAATGTGAAAAGTTTACAACAACGACGACAGAAAACGGACAAATTTTGATCAGAATAGCTCACTTGAACCTTCGGCTCAGGTGAGCTAAAAACCTTTGAAGAATCCAGGCAAATTTTGCATTCTTATTCGATGCAGCATGTGCAAGAAATTAAGAATGTACAGGCAAACTAAGATCTTTTTGTCAGATTTGAATTTTTGGGATAAAACCATTCATTGTAAATGTACTTGTACCAACATTGACTTATTGCACAAAACCATTACATCCAAAATTCAGTCCATGCAAGCTATCATTTGATTCCTCAAACAAACGATCTTGCAATGTTACAGACACGTTGATGATGACTGGTTTCAGATATGAAGGATCATTATTCATGCCGTTTGTCAAAGTGAAAATATGATGTACATCTACTAATATGTTAATAACTGTCAACTTCGCATGAAAATCAGAAATACTCCGTACTACAGGATGTGACTAAATAGACAAAACACACAAAAAATCTGTCTCTTTACTTGAGGTTCATGTAAAACATAACAATTTTGAGTAACAATAAAATGATATACATGACTATTGATACAACCCACACTCATTCCCACTCTCTCCCGACTGCACTCTGACCAGTCTGTAACATTCTGAACACATGTTTACGGTAGATCACAAGATCTGATGACATCAATCACAAGATTTGATGACATCATTCAGATATCAGTCACTATCTGGTTCTTCTTTCACCTTCTTCTTTTTCTTCTTCTTCTTTTCAGAATCTCCAGATGGTAGCACTGCATAAAAATAAGAGATATGAAGTTTTGATACTGCATCCACCCCCATAACTTTCCCCATATATCATTATTTACTCATACCCATTAACATTTAGGACAGCCCCTCTTTCAGGGCAAAACAAGTCTTCAGTTTCAAATAAATTTATATTAGATTGAATCAAGACCCACACTTCCAGTGACACCCCCCCCCCCCCCCCCCCCCCCCCCCCTCCCCCCCCCCCCCCCCTTTTTAGCTTGTGCAAAACACAATAGTTAAGAAATCATTTTTCAAAACCCAATGCTATTTTGCATTTTTATTGAACTCAAACTTCCACCTATTTACTTGATGATATTAAAGGTGTGAGCAAGACCAATCAGGGAGGGGTGGGGGGAGAGGTTCCTAGCTGTGAATTGGATGTTTGAAACAAATGCTATCTGAATCACATCATTGGCAGGCCATGAGAATGTCAACCATATTGAATTGCATCATCAACGTTCAGCACTGACTGATTCAGTTTAAAAGGTGCAAGACGATTGGATAATATTAATTTTAAAATTACTTTTTGCTGCAGAACTAGATTTTAAATATGGTTGACCAGTTTTGAACTCAGAGGCTAAATTTTGTTAAAAATGTACCATATCTCCTTAGATAGACAATCAACAGTCATTCTGATATTGTGAGTTTGGCCACCAGAAGTTATATTTTGAATGGCAACTTTAAGATGGACTAACACGGGTGACGGATGCGTAAAATTCAACGTAATGAAGGAAAATTGTTTGGATTTTCTGGTGTAGGGTTATCGATGGCGACCTAATTTTCGGAAGTTGGACTTAAATTTTCAAAGATCCTGTGAAGTAAAGTAAATGATTTATGCATGTCAATAAAGAACAGCATTCTGACTTTCAAATGAGAAAACTTTTTATTCATTATCACAAAAGATAACAAAGTTTTGAAAGTTTGAAGCGAGCAACCGAGAATTTAATGGCGGATTGTGAGGTCCCTTTACTCTCTATACTATATATACACTAGTTCGCTCAGATTGTGTCAAAACCCTGTGCTGATTACTTATTACGAGTCTAAATATCTCCTTACATTGCTCTACTGGTTCTTCACTTTTCCTCTTATCCTTCTTTTTCTTCTTCTTCTTCTCAGAATTCGGTGCATCACCGTCTGGCTCTATTTTTGGAATTTTCGGTTTCACGTCTTCTTCTGTGTCTCCATTCTCCTCAAACTTCCTCTTTTTGGAGGCACTTGGCAACGTGGAGTCAAAGGATGCGTCGTATGTCTTCACCTCGCTACAAGACAAGCAGGATGGGTTATTTTGTCAGAAGCCTTCATAATACTTGTTATTGATATACTACAGTACAGCTCAAGTGGATTTTTGAATGCCCACTTTCCCCAGTGGACCAGCCACTTGGAATCAGGAGTGAACATTAACCTATAAAATCATATATACAAGCCACTGTTCTGTGGATATTTTAACGCCCGCTCTAAAAATATCCTCCCAGGTCCCAACGCCCGCTCTAAAAATATCCTCCCAGGTCCCAATGCCAGTGGACAAAATAATTTCCACATGAGCCATAGTGTAACCTAGCCCTTTGTTGTAACACACAATATGAATAAAACCAACAAAAAACACACTCTTAGTCTGACCTCTTGTTCTGGTATTTTTCCCATTTTGCAGGAGTCCTTCCACTTCCTGTGCTTTTCCTTGCCTAAGAAACAACATAAATCTACATGAGCAAATTCAATAGCAAAATGCACTATTCTCCATCAAACCAAGTACTTTAAAAGCTTGCACACTTTTACTATGAACAACCCCCGATCACTCACCTTTTCCTGCACACTTTTACTATGAACAACCCCTGATCACTCACCTTTCCCTGAACAACCCCCGATCAACTCACCTTTCCCCTGAACAACCCCCGATCACTCACCTTCCCTGAACAAACCCCCGATCACTCACCTTTCCCTGAACAACCCTCGATCACTCACCTTTCCCGAACACCCTCGATCACTCACCTTTCCTGAACAACCCCGATCACTCACCTTCCCCTGAACAACCCTCGATCACTCACCTTTCCCTCTCTTAATGCCCTCATGCGTCTCTCTAGTACGGTTCTATGTTCCATCCCAATCTCCACATTTGTGTCCTCACCTAAGGCATCCACACGGATTGCCAAGGCAGCTTTGGCCGCTAGCATTCTAGACATCTGACAATAACATATTAACATATATATAATACTTAAAAAAAAAAAAAACCTCCAAAAAAACTCTATTCTCTCAACTTTATTACAATTGTCAGAATTTCTTCCTCTATGTAACAATGTACTTGTTTCACAGACCAATAGTGAGAAGCTGACTGGTCATTGAACCCACCTTTCCTTTCAGTTTCTGGTTGGCCTGACCCACCAGGGAGGCATGGTAAATGAGACCATATTTGGGCGTGTCATGTTTGGTTTTCAGGGCTCGGAACAAAGCCTTTTCAGCTCCAAGAATCTGAACAGTGGATGAGGGGTGCTTAGCCAAATTCAGCAGGGAGCCTACAACACAGGCATCAACCAAGTCTACATAAAAAGGAGTGGGCATGCGGGAAATCTCCAGACAAATTCTCTAAATGCCAACACACACACACTCCCTCTTATGTAAACTTAAAGTGGGTGAATGAATAGCATCATAATTTGGTTCAGCACTAGTTTGTAACACGTTCTTATATTTACCTGCATGGGCGATTAGTCTGGCCCCCACTAGCTCACCAACTAAAATGGTTAAGTTGGGAGCTACTGCCATCATCCTGTTTTTCACATATTCGTACAGCTGTTGTCGATATTCAGTGATTTCAATAACCTGTAAATATATTATTTAACAAGGGATGGTAATATGTGGTAATTGCATTGATATTTCCGTTTCCATAAATTATGTTACAAACACCTTCAGCTGTTGAGAACGAAATATTTCAGACTGACATGAATGCCCTCACCCAAGGCCTATAGCTCTGCTACCTACATGTAGCTGAGCTTAAAATTAAAGCTCAACCACTTGCATGTAGTTAATTGAAGATTGTGGACTACCTTTAACACCTGGCTTATTTATTGGCCAACTTGATGATCAGAAAAATTACAAATATACATGTACATATTATTTTGTCTATTCATTTTTTTTTTTTTTTTTGCTTTTAAAGTAGACTATACAGTACTCCATATTTAACTTTTAGAAGCATTTCTTTGCAGAGCATCTAGGTCTTAATTCAGGTTCCATGTTCTCAGAAGCGCTCATTGCTTGCTCAGTATCAAAATCATACCAACATTCTGCTGGGACTGCTAGATATCCAGAAGCATATTAATTTGTATATTATGTAGCTTCATTGATCAAACTCCTCACCTGGGGTCTGGCCATAGAGCAAATGAAAGTATTCTTGCTTGATGTCTAACAACATCCCTAAAATGATCAGCTACAAAGCCTACCTGGGACCTGAGCCTAGAACTGTAAAGTTAAAAATTTCCCACTGCTCATATTAATCATATTTTGCTTGATGTTCAACACTATAAAGAAGATTTTCTATTTCATTTTCATAATTTTACACCATGTATATGACCAATCAACCTGACTCGAACCGATTTCAAAATTTTGATAGCAGGCTTAATGCTCAAAATAATCATACAAATTTCATCTACTTGATATTCAGAAGAAAATCTTTTGAAAATACAAGTAACGTTTTAAAATGTCATTAGCATATTACTTCCAAGTGTTGAATTTTCCCTTGTTAAATTGAATTTTCCAATTGTTAAATTGCATGTCAAAGAGATTCGTTTTGATCTGTGGTAAGGGACGGGGTGGGTGGGTTCATTGATGATTAACATTACACCCTATCAGCAACAGTTTACCCAGACAGTCTCAGATACAATCAGTGTATAAAGAACATCCTCATTTAGTTAATCAGATGATCAGAATATTGACACATCATTGACTGTGAAGGAAGTAACAGTTTTCAAAGTGGATCAGCCAGTTACATATTCAGAAATTTTTTTTTTTTAAATGCTTGAAATTGTATCATCAGAACTTGTGGCTTGACTTTTCCAATGCTAAAAGTGTAGTTATTTATTGTTTGCGATTACAAATTATCACTAAGTCATATGTTGACTGATTTGTTTCATACCCTTTGTTAGACTGTCATTTTCCTACTAGATTTGACTACGGGTAATCCCGTTTACTTTATTTCGACTAAGGGCTCACGGCGGGTGTGACCGGTCAGCAGAGGATGCTTACTCCTCCATGGCACCTGATCCTACCTTCGCTTTTGTCGGAGGTCCGTGTTGCCCTACACTCGATTTTGTATATGTTTTTTGGATTATGATTACGTTTGACACAATGTTAACTTCGCCTTTTTGTATTTGGACGATTTCATCAAGAGACAGTCTCAGATATCAGACAGACCTCATTCATAAAATCAGATTGATCACTCTGACAAAATATTGACACATCATTGACTGTGGAAATAAAGGCATTAACAGTTTTCAAAGTGGATCAGTCAATTACATAATCAAATTTTTTTTTAAATGCTGGAAATTGAAAATTGTATCATCAGAACTTGAGTTGAATTTTATACTGTTAAAATAGTATGTTGGAGAGAGTATTTTTTATTTGGGGCAAGTTTATAAAAACAGTCTCAGATATCAGACAGTTCTCATTCATAAAATCAGAATTGATCACTCTGACAAAATATTGACACATCATTGACTGTGGATCAGTCAATTACATATTTAGAAATTTGTTTTTAAATGCTGGAAATTGATTCATCAGAACTTACATCGAGTCTAATGTTAAAATTGTACGTCGGAGAGAGTAGTTTTTATTTGGTTTCATCACGACAGTCTCAGATATCAGACGGTGGACAAAAAACCCATCATCATTTATAAAATCAGATGATCACTCACAATATTGACACATCATCGACTGCGGAAACAGAGGCATTAACAAGTTTACATATTTAGAAATTAATCTCTTCAAAAGCTGGAAACTGAAATCATCAGGATTTTCATTCCTGGTTTGGTGGAGACATTTTATGTATTTACTACAGAGAATGTAACAACGATTCCAGAATTTTAAAACGGAGGAGATCCATCGCCTCAGATGGTAAACAAATGACGACAGTGTTACTCATCAAAGTCATCAGCTCAGAATATGATTTCCTCATAGGCTGCTGGAAATAACGCATCAGTGCGCAAAACTAATCTGTACTGCAGATAAACGGTCTACAACAATTTCAAATTCTAAACACCCGACTGATTTTCTATAAACCAAATAAACCTTAATTCTTCATGATCAGTCTTTTTTCTTTTCTGGCTGGGGGTGGGGGTGTTTACAAAAGATGTTGTATATAAGATATGAAAAATTCCAATTTCTTGGCAAACAGGATGTACGTCCGATGAGTCTGAAAATGCACCCCATGATACGTCACTCATATCTATGTAAGCTTCATGCAAAACATTAGTGCCCTAGGATATATAGTTCCCAAGAATTACAATATGTAAATCGACTAACACAAATGTGTGATGGACAGGGTAAATCGATTAACACAAATGTGTGATGGACAGGGGTAAAACAGTACACCCTACACATCTTACTTTGGAGTGGGGATATAAAAACTTAGTATGACTAAACGCAAAAACAAACTAAATTAGTATGACCAGCACGGCTTGTCAAAGGAATTTCCAAATATGGTTATCTCAAAACAAGGAATGCCTCTAAAGACAAACAAAACTTTAATATTTTTTGTTGACAACCTCAGTGGTAGTGACGAAGTAATGATACATCAATTATTCATCAGGCATTAAAAGTTATGCATCATCGGTTGTCATTCAAAATTCACCATTAAATTATTAGGTTTTGTTTACGGAAACTGCAGTTTTTTGGTTTCTATCAATAGTTGTCATCCTCATTAAAATTAAATAATTCTAAATTAAAATATTACATTAATATCTATGTACACAGTATTAGNAATATACTAACAATAAACAAACCTGATCACAGAGATAAGTAATGTTCAAAATGTCTTCCTCCGAGATTTCTGTTCCCATGGAGATTTCTGCTGCGTGTTTTAGTTCCTGATCAATGTCTTCCGGCAGAATATCAGAGAGATCCGTATTAACAGCATTTGTTCTATACCCTGTGAAATAATAAATTTATTGAAATGTGACCATCATAACACTTTTTGAAAATTTTACACCTGAATTTTCAGGCTATATCTAAGAACACATATTTTTTCATAATCATAAAAATTTCAATAGTTGCCCAAACACTTGCCCCCCCCCCCCCCATATTTACATGTTGAGTCTTTTACAAATGAAGATTTCATGGCAAATCTGAAGAAAGGAATAAAATCTTAACACATATTCACAGCTACACAATCTTTCGCACATAGTTTCTTTTTAAAAATATATATTCCAGAATGATTACCCATTTTCTTGACAGTTTTAGCATATGCCAAATTATCCCCGATTAACTTGGTCATCTCCGGGAAATGCCAGCCATACCACTCCCTGGCCCGCATTATGTAATTGTTCAATTCCTTGTCAAGATCGTCCAGCAGTGCTGAAATACAATAACAGGGTTTGTCACTATGATGAGTCTAGTATCCCTTCAGTAGGTAAATCATGTCCTGGATTAGTGCAATATCAATTACAAGTTAAATTAGCTCGGATTTAAAAGTTTTAAATAACCAAGATAGCTGTGAAAGATTTCAAGTCACTAGTCCTTTGGAAACTCCCAAATGAATATACATGTATAAAGCTGAAATTTGAATAATATTGCAAACTTAATTGCCTTTACCACTAAAAGAGAATTTATCATCAGAGAGACATGTTCCAATTAAAAAGAGGATAATATCTTCACACGTCAATGGATGCTATAAACTTACAAATAGCTTGGACAATCATGGTGTCGACTTTATCGGGACTAAACTTCAACTTGTAGCGGGAGAGACTAGAATGAAAACAGTAGTTAAACAAACGATGCCATTAATTAGTCTACATGAGAATCCTTAAAAGTTTCCTGGGAATATTTGAGAGTATCTCACCTGTGGGCTAATCCCAGGGCCATGGCAGCCATCTCCTTCTGAGGTAATCCTGTTATTAGACTGTTCATCTGGGAGCGGATCCCCCTCATCAACTCGTGGATAGCCGAATTTGACACACAGCTTACATTAAACTTTTCCTATTCATATAAAAATAAGTCAACTTCAAATCAAAGCACAATCCACACTACTACTATTTCATTAGCTGAAGTAACATCAATGAAAGTAATAACATTGAATATTACCTTAATAACATTCCCTAATTTTGCATCAGCCACTGCTAATTCTTCTTGTGCATCTGATGCAAAGACTTTTTTCATTAGTTTCTTTAAAGTCTTGTTCATTTTCCCCTCAACAGAAGCAGTGGCAGCTTAAAACAAAACAAATTAAAAGTAAATCTTCGTAAGGGACGAGATCAAAAGTTCAATGTCCGACAAAAAACTAAATTCCAGAGATGGCGAAAGCACGCAAAAATCTGGCGGACATTGTGTCCTGCAGATAGTCAACAACTACAGGACATGGTAATTTTTGGAGGGGAAAGAGCATTTTATTTACCTTTTGTCTTCAAAATTTACCGGACATTGTGTCCGGTATTTTTTGAAATTTATTGGACATTCAGAAAAACTACCAGATTTTGCCGGCAGTCCGGTGCGTTTCGCCATCTCTGAAATTCACATATAGTTTTCAATGAGACCCCCTTCGCTTAAACTAAGTGTGATGAATTTTGAAGCTAATGGATAAACAAGTAAAAACATGTGAATTAAATAAAATGCACCCTGCATACCTCATACAGTATTTTATTAAAACTATCGATGTAAAATGTAATTAATATCATGTGTAATCGATGTCAGATGACAGAAACTTCAGTCATTCCCAAGGTCGTCGGACATGTG
>CAJDSM010001814.1:919-15633 GCA_903981925.1 Ostrea lurida
TTATGAATTGATGAATTTTTGTGAGGCATTTGCTAGGACTCAGAATAATTGAGTGGTGTGTATTTGGATTGTGTTAAAGTACAACTGCAGACTGTGGGTATTTCTAGAAACAATTACACAGATTTTTATTGTTAATTCAGGTAAACTGTTGATGACGCCGACTCGACAGGTGGTTGTGCCGCCGCCAATGTCGGCCTATTATCTACAACTGCCAGCCGCTGTAAATTCTGTATCATTTTGTTGCCATGGAAATACAGATGATACTCTGTTGTTGTTGGATGATGGAAGAGTTGCTGTCTACACTTTTGACAGTAAGTGTCAGTGATGGTCAGATGTCTTCACTTTGACAGTAAGTGTCCAGTGATGGTCAGATGTCTTCACTTTGACAGTAAGTGTCAGTGATGGTCAGATGTCTTCACTTTGACAGTAAGTGTCAGTGATGGTCAAGATGTCTTCACTTTGACAGTAAGTGTCAGTGATGGTCAGATTGTCTTCATCTTTGACAGCTAAGTGTCAGTGATGGTCAGATGTCTTCACTTTGACAGTAAGTGTCAGTGATGGTCAGATGTCTTCACTTTGCAGTAAGTGTCAGTGATTGGTCAGATGTCTTCACTTTGACAGTAAGTGTCAGTGATGGTCAGATGTCTTCACTTTGACAGTAAGTGTCAGTGATGGTCAGATGCTTCACTTTGACAGTAAGTGTCAGTGATGGTCAGATGTCTTCACTTTGACAGTAAGTGTCAGTGATGGTCAGATGTCTTCACTTTGACAGTAAGTGTCAGTGATGGTCAGATGTCTTCACTTTGACAGTAAGTGTCAGTGATGGTCAGATGTCTTCACTTTGACAGTAAGTGTCAGTGATGGTCAGATGTCTTCACTTTGACAGTAAGTGTCAGTGATGGTCAGATGTCTTCACTTTGACAGTAAGTGTCAGTGATGGTCAGATGTCTTCACTTTGACAGTAAGTGTCAGTGATGGTCAGATGTCTTCACTTTGACAGTAAGTGTCAGTGATGGTCAGATGTCTTCACTTTGACAGTAAGTGTCAGTGATGGTCAGATGTCTTCACTTGACAGTAAAGTGTCAGTGATGGTCAGATGTCTTCACTTTGACAGTAAGTGTCAGTGATGGTCAGATGTCTTCACTTTGACAGTAAGTGTCAGTGATGGTCAGATGTCTTCACTTTGACAGTAAGTGTCAGTGATGGTCAGATGTCTTCACTTTGACAGTAAGTGTCAGTGATGGTCAGATGTCTTCACTTTGACAGTAAGTGTCAGTGATGGTCAGATGTCTTCACTTTGATCAGTAATGTCAGTGATGGTCAGATGTCTTCACTTTGACAGTAAGGGTTGTGCAGTGATGGTCAGTATGTCTTCACGTTTGACAGTAATGACAAGTTGCTGTGTACACATTAACAGTATAGGAGTTGCTGTATCCACTTTGACTGTAGTTGTTACATTGAGAAAGGTACATTTTCCACTTTGACAGTAATTGTGCTTTGATATTTGTGCTTTTCTACACTTGCAGACTGTTTTTCCCATTTTAAATTTATCCAGATGCAATTGTGTTTAAGGAGAGATGAGAGAAACTGCTTTGCCTCTTGAATTCACCCACTGATCAGGGTGAAAGGCTCAAAAATAAAATAGGGGCAAATACTTCTCAGCATATAGTATTTCTTTTTCGTTTCAGACTCTGAAAGAAAAGATGACAGTGTCAAATTGGATGGGGCCGGAGGGAACTGTTTTAACACGTGCTGTTCAACTCCCAGACTTACAGGCATTTATAAGTGAGTTCTATTCTTCTTAAAATATCTTCCATCATGGTTAGAGAGTATGTTTGAAAAGCAATGAAATTAATATGATGATTTTTCAGTGTTTTGTTATAATCTTTTTATTCTGTTTGATACACAATGATTTATTTATTTACCAGCATCACAGGATTACCTCCAACATCACGACTGTCGAAGCTGGTTCACCATGTGGTCTGGTACCGCCCTGATCTGGTTCTCTTCTGTTGTGTGGACGCACAGAGATCCCAGCATGCTACTCTCTACTCCTGTAAATTTGATGGTGAAAATCTGGTGGTCAAGTAAGTTTTCTGAAATATGATTGTGGCTTTAGCCTAATGAGTTAATCGAACTGGTTTCTTCTCTATACAGTAACACACAATTACAGCAAACACACTTATAATGAATTCACATTTCTCCCCTTTAATAGTGTTTCTTGTATAGATATTGCATGTCATTTGTGTGTTACATACCAAAGTCATAGTTAACTGTTGTTATAAGTGTTGAGTAAGTCTGACCATGAACCAGCCAGTCCAAGTTTCCATGATGGAAGCCAGATTTAGAGCATGATTTTGGTTAATTTGAGCATTTTGAAATTGAGCAGAAATACAGTTAGTCAATAGGCAGTATTCACAATTTTTTTTTAATTTTAATGTTCAAATTAATAGAAAATTGATGGAATGGACAAAATTCCAGAGCANTAATTTTAATGTTCAAATTAATAGAAATTTGCTTGGACTAAATTGATGGAATGGACAAAATTCCAGAGCATTGAAAATCCAGATTGCACAAATATTAAACACTGTATTTCCATATATAGGATATAGAAAGAGATAAATGATATCATACAGTTCAGTATTTGTATAGTCCATATCTGTATGTTGTAGTTCAGTCTCATTCAAACTTTTTGACGCAATTGTGAATTTCATTAGTGGGATAATTATTTCAGGTCCCAGGTGCAAGTTGATGGTGCAGTGTATAACATGTGCTGTGATAGCGAGTCAGAGGATTCTGTATTAGCTATACAACTCACTGACGGCTTCATCATGAAATATGATATTGGTAAGTAGAAACATGCAGCACTAACTGTGAATTTTAGCCTGAGTTGACGGAAGTGAAGCTTATTTATCAACGTTTGTCCAGCATGACTGTCCTAGGTGTTCAGCTGCTAGTCTGCAGACAATGATTTTATTTTGGACATGTTCTAAGACCAGCTGGTAGAACATGATTTTATTTTGGCATGTTTTTTAAGACCCAGCTGGACAGGTAGCCATGATTTTATCAAAACGAGTGGGGGGGGGGGGGGGAGGGGGGGGGGGGGGGGGGGGGCCGGGGGGGGTGGGAGGGGGGGGGGGGGGGGGGGGGGGGGGGGGGGGGGGGGGGGGGGGGGGGGGGGGGGGGGGGGGGGGAGGGGGGGGGGGGGGGGGGGGGGGGGGGTATATAGGTTTCACCCTGTCTTGTCTGTCCAAAGTATGTTGTCCAATCCTCCTAAACTACTTCGAGGATTTTTATAAACTTTGTGGAGTGTTAGAATACATAATGGAAAGGTGCATATTGTCAGGAATTTCTTTTGGACAATTTATGTTGAAGATATGAACGTTTGGACTTAGGCATTTTTTCACCAGCTGTATGCATTAGTGTTGTTGTACAACTCCTCCTCTAAACAATATTACCCACCCATGATTAGACAACTTCTGTTTAGTCTGAGAAAATCTGTTGTGTTCATTATGTAGTGTTGCCCCGCGGGGGGTATTAGTCCGAAGGAACAGTTCTAGTTTGGACATGTTTAAGACGAGCTGGTGGGTTTTTCTGAAATTTTGGTGCTGTTTTTATTCACCACATACAGATGTGTAACTGATATTTTCACCATCATTGGCAAGTTTTCCTCCATTTTACAGGTTGTTTACAATTTAATGGTAAATTTGATATAGATTACTGCAGAGACTACTGTATAAGTTTAGGAGAGGGCATAATGGAATTGTCCTGGTTGTTTGTCCTGCATGTGTCTTGATCGGTTGTTCAGACTTTTTAATTTCTACCCAGCATTCAAGCTTGTGAACACAATGACCCATGGGGTTAGAGCAGGGCCATACTCTTGCCTGGGTCATAACTTCTATGTTCTTTGCAATAGACATACCATAATTGGCAATTGGGTATATCACCATGAGGCGATTTATCGCTTACATTCCATCTTCGCTAGCCAAGGGTTTTTCGGTCGCCTCCGCTCCCCATAAAAGGGAGTTTCGCTAGCCAAGGGTTTCCCGGTCCGCTCGCCCCCCCATAAAAGGGGAGCGGGAGCGGACGCGAAAACCCTTGGCTAGCGAAGATGCTTACATTCATGATCTCTATATGACCTTGACTTTTGACTCAAGATCAAAATTATAAGTTTTTTAAAATGGATGCATGTCCTGGCAATAACTTTTTTGTTCTTTGCCAAAGCATAAACATATTTGGCACATGATTTATCACCATGAGACGATGTGTCTTGTACATTCTGATCTCTATATGACCTTGCAATCCAAAATTGAAAATTGGTCATCTGAATTCTTCTTATATATCTGATTCTGTCCTTCAATTTCACCATAATTTTACATAAAGCTTCTATGACTCAAGTTAGCATAAAAGTAAGTGGGAGTGGCAGGGTTTTATTCTTTGTGAGTTTAAGTCACAGTATTTCTAGTTTTACAATAATATGCTTTGTTTAAGGGACTGAAATGAATTATTCCATGGGAATTGAATGGTGGAGAGGAGTTATCATTTCCAATACCTTGCCAACAGATGGCGCTATGTACAATAGGAGAACAGGTAAAATGATTGCATATACTCTTCTGTGGAATCATTTTAATTCGTGGGGTCAATGTTCGTTGGTAACCAAATTTTTGCTGGTTCGTGGGGACGTAATTTCGTGGGTAATTGAATAAATAATGCGAACGACATAATATTTATTAAAGATTAAAAGGAAAATGAAAAAAATGTTCGTGGGGGGACGTAAATTCGTGGGTAAAGGTGACCCACGAAATCCACGAAACATTGGTCCCCACGAACAATGATGATTCCACAGTATCTCTGATATCAATATCAAATTTTCCTTTTAATCCAGGAGCAAATTTTTGTAGCTGTGTCCTGCTTTACATTTTTAAATGAATCAATTTATCACGGACTAGGTGGCACTTGAAGATAAATGGCAGAGGGACTTAATTCAGTAACATTTTAAAAAATCTAAAGATACTATATAAACCTTGATATCGTTCCGGATTCTTTTCATTGCTCCTTGTCTATGCCTGTTTACACAGTTTAATATTCATTGTTTTTATGTCCATTATATATGTAAATGCCATGGCTGAAGTTACAGTATATTCACAGAATTTGAATTTACGGATTTGGTTAACAGTGAAAATCAAACTGCAGCCAAAATTTGACTATATACTGTACAATTGTGAATAGTTATTATAGATATCTTTTTATGCTTAAAATGTACAGTTTTGAAATGTCTGAAATTTTTTACTTGATCATGTATGATCCATTTCATTGCAGAAAGTTGTGCTGGGACTTACAAATAGATACCGATTTTATGTTAACAACACAGAGGTTTGTATGAATGTTAAATGTAAATGTACACATTCATCAAATACATGTAGATCAATATGTTTTGTGTGGATATTGGGAAAACTCTGAAAACGATGTTTTATTATACAGATCGCCTCAAATTGTACCTCATTTGCTGTCCACAAAGAATTCTTGCTGTTAACAACGTTGACTCACACTGTGCGATGTATTTGTAGGAAAACGAAATTGGAAGGTAGTAAAGATTGTTTATAAAATGATTTACCTTTAATTGCTACATTGTTAAATCTGTGATGGTCATCCAACTTCATTCTTGTAGATTTATGCCTTACAGTATTCTAGCTAGTTGTATGATTTAACCTGGTAGGGAAATATTACAAATATATATATGTACATGTATATCAGTAAACATAATTTATTTTCAATGTAATGAATTTCCATATACAGTATTCTCAATAATTCAGATTTGCTAGGTTTTTGAACAAAATGCTTTACCAGTACAGATGACTCTCGATGGCTCGAACTTTGATCTGTCTTAGTTCTTGATTTCTCAAAGTGAAATCATGGTCCGAAATTTTTATCTGTTTAACTAAGCAAATTCAATCCTGATCTTTCATATTTGTTCTTTATCTCTCAAAGTGAAATTTGAGTCCTGTAAAACGTACTTCGGATAATTGTTTTCCACTCTTGATATCGTGAGGTGTCAGTAGTGTATATACACCATCAATCAAGCATATAACGATTTCCGCTTGGACATTCCTGGCTGGATTAGGGTATATGCCTGGGGCTAGTGTGGCCATGTCCATTAGATATTAACATAGGTGGCACAACATCAGTGCTACTTATGGGGTAGATAATTGTGGGGGTTAGATTACCGTAAAAACTCATGTATTGTGGCACTTTTTTCAGAAATTCTTAACCAGAAAGTAGGGGGTGCGTACAATCACTGACTAAAAAATTCATCCTTTTTTCTGGTCTAAAAGTTCAGGTCACGCAACGGACCGTTTTCGATATGTCTTTAACTTCATGTAAATATCACCAGAGCAGTCGTGCTGCCATTAATCACACAGTAATTACGTACAAATGAACAGAATGGAACTAATTTCAAAATATACATTTAGAGTCAATTGCGTTAGTATGTCACATTAAACTTAAAACTGGTCGCTCCATCGAAACCTACAAAATTAGTATTCCATATGAAGTCTGCAGTAAACTAATAAGTCGGCAGTTACATTGTCGGCAAAATATTCTTTGTTTCTCTACATTTAGTATTGAATCAGCGGCAAAAAAAAAAAAAAAAAAAAAAAAGAGCTAAAAAAAAATTTTCTGGTAGTAATATTTACGAACAACTTCAATGACAACTGAAAACTTACAGGTCAGTTATGAATATTTACCTCTTTGGAATTTTCAACACCAATTCATCGGCGGTAGAAACTTTTTGTTGGTGTAAACCAATTTGGTATTGCTACATGCTGGTATTACGACAACACCGAATCCCGATGTTTTTAAAGCAATTTTCCACGTGCGAGTAATTTACCTGTTATCCCCTAGCTTGATGTCAAAAAACAAAAGAAAAGGTGTAAGAAATTTCTCTAATTTGCTTTGTATATTTCTAATACGCTGCATTAGGACCGGGTGAGGAAGGGACTGCAGTATTATCGAGATTACTGCATTACACAAATATCACTTGCATTCAAGTTTATAAACACTTTCAAACAAGTTATTTTCAAAAAAGGAAAAAAAATCAAACGTAAGTGTATCAATTTCAGCTGCCATGGCCTGAAAGATTTCTGTGTGCGCTCAAAGCAATCAATGTGATTGACACTCACGGACTTTTGTGAATTATTGGATCTTGAAAGAAATCTATAACGGGTTACACTGCCCCTTCATCTCTCTCTCTCTCTCTCTCTCCTCCTCTCTCTCTCTCTCTCTCTCTCTCTCTCTCTCTCTCATTTTTAAAAGAATATATTATAACGGGTTACACATGCCCCTTCTCTCTCTCTCTCTCTCTCCTCTCTCTCACACATATTTTTTTTTTAAATATAGAAAGAAAACGTTCGGTGCACATGTCTACTAATGTATCATTTTAGCGTTTGTGTCTCTTCTCTCCTCTCTCTCTCTTCTTCATACGTTTTCAATTTAGTAAATGTTATGACTTAAAAATTAAATTATATTTTAGTAGATCTTTGTGAATGTTTTGAAGCATATATAGCTCATTCCAATACTTGTTTTATGCAGCCGTTAAACGAATGGGATTTACTGATTGTTATCGATAGGTAGAGACGTAAATATAATTTATAAGTAATTGTCGGATACAATTTTTTTTTAATGAAGACCAAAATTAAAACTTAGAACTAAATTGAATAATTTAGACACACACATACATATTTAATAAATATATACATATACCAATGCAATTAATACAATACGTTTTCTATGATTACCGGTCATCGTTAAACAATGTTTCGGAATGCACAGATATTCCAATCATCCTATGGAATTTTATTTATTTAAGAAAATTTTTTACCCTCATTCTTCCATTTTTTTGTGCGCACAATACATAGGACTAATAGGTTTTTCCAGATGTTTTTCCCCCAAAGTGGGGGGTGCGCAATTATACATAAATTGGGCACAGATACATCGGACTATACGGTAGTTAACTTAATTGTTTGATTTTACAATTTTAATGACCAGATGACTGTATGACACTGTAATTTTGAAAAAGTTTGTTTTGGAAAAAAACTGATTTTTTAAAACATACAATGAAATATCTCATCTTAGATTTTTTGTGAATGCACACACACGGTTTGATATGAATAGGCAATAGGTAGAATTAGATGACTTTTGAAAAAAGTCTAGATTGCAACCAACTATGGACATGCTTCAGTTTTGTGTTTCAGTGTGTTTATATTTACTTGTAGTCTTTGCCGTCCACTGTCGACGGAAATGCTCATCCTTTCGATAGAGTTTTTTGTGTCATTCGTGTTTATATACTTGTAGGTCTTGCCTTCGCTGTCGGACGGGGAAGGCTCCATCTTTCGAGAAATATTCGGCGAGTGGAGCTGTGGATCTCGAATCGTGGTGGTGGGTCCAGACGACACAAAGCTGATCCTCCAGATGCGAGGGGAACCGGAAACCATCATTCCCCCGGCCCTGTTCTGTCAGCTGTCAGGAAGAAATTTAGACGGAGTAGGGTGTTTTAAACTGTAAAACATTTTCCTGTTCTGTTAGTGTAACTTTGAAAAACTTAATTGTATTGAAACAGACCATCTTTCTATGTGCATACTTTGAAAGTCAATCATTTAATGTAAGAAAGGAGTGTCTGAAGTGCTTACAGAAGTTTTGATTATAAATCTGTCTGATGTAAGCTGTTATAGTTTTATGAATGAAATGCAAAGCAGCACCATTTTACACAAAAAAATATTGCACCGTTAATTTGTTTTGAAGGTTTAAATTCTTTGATGCCATGAAGCAATGAGAAGAATAGATCAACATGAATCTTGATTACGACCACAATCCTAAGAATGTTCCTGTTCAAAATGTCCGACTCTTCGTTCAGCAGATTAAACAGTGTCAATCACATAACCTCTTTCTGAACAGATCTGCCAGTAAGTACACGTCATCCTTTTAGAAATAACCTTTTTGAACTGACTAGTGTCAAGTGAAGGAGATTTGCCTGTTGGAGAGAGCACATTTAGATATTCATTTTTTAAAGTGGAAGTAAAAATTAAGAACCTTTGTTTATAGAAATCAAACGTGAATATTCCTGATTCTCCTGTCCACTTTCGTGATTCATATAAGAGAAGGCATTAGTCTCATTTAACAATAGGATAGTAAAGGGCATTACTTTTAGCAAACAAATGTATATAGTAGTTATTAGAGAGGTGACTGTTGGTATTTTCATGATGATTTTTTTAAAATTTCATTGTTTCAGGGACATTTGCAAGAACAAAATGTGCCTCAGATTTTAGATGTGGTTTTAAGACAGAAGTACCTTCAGTTATTCTGAAACATTAAAAATTAGATTGATTTGCGAATATATTACTTTTCCATATATATTGTAAGAATGTTTTGTAATTCAATTCTAAGTATTGTCATTATGGCCAAGCTTAATTTGCGACTGTCTGTACTTGAATGTTGACTGTGTTGTAGACTGATGTATTTGGATGTTTGACTGTGTTTTTGTTGAACTGTTGTACATGGATGTTTGACTGTGTTTTGTTGACTGATGTTTGGATGTTGACTGTGTTTGTTTGACTGATGTACTTGAAATGTTGAATGTGTTATGTAGACTGATGTATTTGGATGTTGACTGTGTTGTTGACTGTTGTACTTGGATGTTGACTGTGTTTGTTGGACTGTTGTACTTGGATGTTGACTGTTTTGTTGACTGATGTATTTGGATGTTGACTGTGGTTTGTTGACTGTTGTACTTGGATGTTGACTGTGTTTGTAATGACTGATGTATTTGGGATGTGATGTTTTGACTGTTGTCTTGGCTGTTTGACTGTTTTGTTGACTGTTGACTGTGTTTGTTGACTGTTAGTTCTTGGATATCTTGCGTCATGTACGTCTGAGATGTTGACTGTGTTTGTAGACTGATGATTTTGGATGTTGACTGTGTTGTAGGGAGGAAGACGTGACTAGGACGATTGTACCAAGCTGCCTATAACCGGTCACCACCGTCGAGGAATCGGGAACAGTTCCAAACAAAGTGGACCCACTGTCTGTGACACCTCTGAGAACAGGCTCTCAGTCAGGAGGATGATACAAGTAAGATCAACCTCACTGAGTGGTTGATTCTAGACATGCACATTTAAAGTTTAAACATTACCTGCTCGATCCTTTGTATGCTGTCTGTATTTTTATAAGCTTGTCTTTGGTTTGTTTATCTATTCCTGTTATTTTTATAAGTTTGTCTTGGGTTTGTTTATTAGGGCCGCGCATGAAAATGCGGAGGCCCTAATTAATTCACATTGTCCGTTCTGTCTGTCCGTCAACATTTTCGTTGTGACGCGATAACTCAAAAAAAGTTTTGATCATACAGTTTTTGAAACTTTCCACAATTGTACTCTACAATAAGAGGCAGAAGTGTATAAATTCTGGGTTCCTTCCATCTGTCGGTTCGTCTGTCCGTCAACATTTTTGTCCGTGATGCGATAACTCAAAAAGTTTTTATCGTACAGTTTTGAAATTTGTACAATTGTACTCTACCTTATAAGAGGCAGAAGTGTATAAATTCTGGGTTCCGTCCGTCCGTCTGTCCGTCAACATTTTCTTCGTGATGCGATAACTGAAGTTGTGATGTGATAACTCAAAAAGTTTTTATCGTACAATTTTGAAACTTTGCACAATTGTACTCTGCAAGAAGAGGCAGAAGTGGTATAAATTCTGGGTTCACAGCACCTTCATACAGATGTCACTTTCTTGATAGCCCTCGGCAGGGTCCTTGCTAACCATGTCAGTTTTCTAGTTTACTTCCTGTCACAGTTTTCAAGCTATAACCTTGTAGTTCTGAAGTAAAAAAAATGTATTTCACAGCTTAATGGTGGCTGATACTACCATCAGTAAAGTTTTCTTACTTGTGGCATTTTTGCCTTGTTTACTAATCAATGTCATAGAGAACAACTCCTGAATATAAACACCCCCATAGAAGCTCATGATAAGCATATTTCACACCATTTCAAGTACTCCTGTTTAACTACAAAGTATGAATTGTCATTCTGTGAAAATTTACTAACTTTGTGAATGTTGGTACCCATTAAAATTTGAATTTACTAATTGATAGAAGTTATTTCATGACTATTGAAAATTTAAATTCAGTGCATTTCTTGTACATGTCTTTACAATATAATGTGCCCTTTTATGGGTTTGTTAACCCTAGGAGTACTTCTGTCATTTTTTAGGTACATTTTGAGCATTCTGACATCTTATGCGAAGAAAACAACCCCCGAGTTGGAGGAGGCACTTCTCCTGGTCCGATCTCTCAGAGGTTAGTTAATCTTTGGAAAGTCTTGTTTCCTGTACATGCAAAAATGATATTTAGTGTACATTTGTTAAAACTGACAGAGTAAATAAAGTCATGGTACAAGTAACTTATAACATATACATGTACATGAAAAGGCGAACTTCAAGATAACATAAGCCCTAAATGAAATACAAACAAAAGAAGTTGGGCACACACAGAACCTGGATATAGCAGAGGTGGTATTAGGTGCCTAGGAGGAGTAAGCATCCCTTGTCGACCGGTCACACCTGCTGTGACCTCTATATCATGTCTCACTATGAGATTATTGGAGTTATGATTTCTTTTTTTAGACAACCCTAGTCAGAATGCCGTGGTCAGTCCGGCAGAGGCGCTGAAGTACATCCTGTTTCTGGTGGACGTTAATGAGATGTTCGATGTCGCGCTAGGAACCTACGATTTCGACTTGGTTCTTATGGTGGCTGAGAAATCACAGAAGGTGTGGATTGGAATTTAAATAAAGGCCTGGGAACCACCATTTTTCTTTAGATGAAATACTGATGCAATGTTTCAGTTGTTCTTCAGTACAATTCTTATAATAATACTACAGACAACTGAATCTTGTAAAAACATTTATAGATCAGTTGTACATGAGTAAAATTCAATCATTTAACTAACTTGTGCAGATGATGTGGATTTTGGGTCATGTTTTTCTCTTTTCTTTTTTCTCTCATTGATTTGATAACATGGTGACACCCAAACCTAAATATAGAATTTTCAATAATACATGTTTCCAAATATTTATGTAAAGATGTATTTTTAATAGTGCACAATGCATGATAATATGATTGTTCATTACAATTTTGTGATTGGTTAATCCCCTTTGAACTCCGACCCCAATCTTTATAACCAATCATACATCACCCATGTTCTATATACTGTGCAATCCAACGCAAAATTTATCTCCCAGGCTTTTCAGATTAGACAGGTTGCAGGGTATCAGTGATTTTGATTTCAAGAACTTTTTATGATAATTTGACATTTTTTTTTTTTAATTAATGATTTTAGGACCCAAAAGAATATATACCATTCCTGAATTCTCTGCGGCGACTGGAGGGGTCCTACCAACACTATACAATAGATAAACACCTGAAGAGATACTCAAGAGCTCTGAATAACATCAGTAAATGTGAGTGTTTGTGAAACATCTAAAGATAAAGGTCATTCTAACAAATCGCCGTCTTCAATTATTATTGGTATAGGTATGTAAGCATTTTAAACAGTGACATAAAAAGATAAAGGTCATTCTAACCATCTTCAGGTACAAGTTATTGATATAGATCTGTAGTAAGCAATGTAAACAGAGGCATCTTACAATGATTTTTGTATTTTGAGAAAGGTCCAGAACATTTTGAGGAGTGTTTAACTTTGGTCAGTGACCACAAGTTGTTTAAGGAGGCTTTGTCCCTTTTCAAGCTCGGATCACAAAATTATAAGGTAAATAAAATGCAGCAGATAAAAATTTTTATTTATCATGAATGTTCTTCAAGTACAGTCAGACCTTGTCTCAAAATCAATGGGAATGAGAAAAAAATTTGAGATGTATTAAGATTCAAGCACTTTATGCTATGATTTGAGAGATGATTTCGAACTTTTTCAAAATCATTATCAGGAAATTGCGAAGCTGTATGGGGAACATTTGATCGGAAAGAAGAAACATGAGGAGGCGGGGCTTGTGTATGTGAAGGCTGAAGAATGGGAGCTAGCTCTGAATGCCTTCGTGTTGTGTTGTAACTGGAGACAAGCCTTCTGTATGACTGCAAAATTAAAGTTTAACAAAGAAAACGAAGTTGATTTGGCACGAAAATTAGCCAGTAAGTTTATGTAGCTGCAGTACAGAAGGAGACTGATGTATACAAAGAAATTGTTTTGTGTGTCTATTAAAGTGCTGTTAGTGGTAGACAAATATGATATCTTCTTACATCTCTAAGTAATGTGTTTTGTGGCAAAAACAGAGACAAATGTGAAATTTTTTAAAATTTTGTAGAAGAGAATGTTACAATAAGCCAGTTTTTGTGAATATGATTGACATCTTTCTGACAGATCAGTTACGAAGTGACAAGAGGTGTTCGGAGGCTGCTGTAGTTCTGGAGGAGTATGCTAGTGACATGGAGGAAGCCATTGTTTGTCTCATTGGAGGGCAGTCAGTGCGGAGGAGGCCCTCAGAAGGGTCAGGGATACCGTTTGTTTTTATTGAGGGCAGTCAGTGGGAGGAGGCCCTCAGAAGGATAGGGATATTGTTTGTTTTATTCCATTTGATCATCAGTCAGGGCCATGGCTATTGAGTGAGATGGTGCATAATCAATATTTTGGGGGGTGACTTTTGTTTGATTTCCCTAGGTCATCACATATTGCGCGCTTGATTATATTGCATTGGATGTGGATGGGGGCCTCTTCACATCCTCGTTTGGGTTAATAAAACATATGTCCCAGAAAATGTTCCTCCAAACAGTGTAATTTTAAATTTAAAAGCTAAAAATTAAAACAAAGAGAACTTATTCATAAACAGATGTCTTTGTTTTACAGAATGATAGGAAGAGATATCCAAATTAGTTTTTTCTTTTATATTTATAAAATGAGCAAAACACACTAGGATTAATGTAGAGAAGTTCATTACTGATTGAATCCCACATTATTCATAAATTACAAAGTTTTGTACATGATATGTAATCTGATTTATTTATAGATGTATAAACATAACAGAACAGATTTCATTGAAACTAACTTGAAGCCAGCCATGATGGAGAGCTATGAAGGACAAATGGAATCTCTGGAGACCATGAGGGGAGATTTTGATAAGTATAGGAAGAGGTTAAAGGTCGTGAGGGAAGAGAAAGAGAGGTCAAGACTGGAGTTTCTAGGTAAAAATTTGATTTAGTATTCACGTAAAAACGCAATACTTTTTCCATTAGAAGTAAAATGTTACCCATTTATCACAATGTCTATAATTCAGAAAAGATATTTTGATTAGGCGAGAAATTCAAAAAATATATTGTGTTTAGGCGAGTGTGCTCATTTTTCTGTGCCCATGTACATGTATGTGAAGTGGAGAATTTTATCATATGTTATTTATTGTATGTCTTATTATTTTCAGAGAGTGGGGGCGGAAACGATGCTGATGCTGACTTGTTTTCTGACACCAGCAGTGCTACAGGGGAGAGTATCCAGTCATCCAAGTATTCCGGCTCACAGTCATCAACCTTTACCAAGTCCACAGGGTATGGACCACCTTAACATCAGTACAATCCACCTTAACATTAGTATAGACCACCTTAACATCAATTCAATCCGCCTTACCATCAGTACAGTCCACTTTAACATCAGTACAGTCCACCTTAAC
>CAJDSM010001816.1:0-10812 GCA_903981925.1 Ostrea lurida
ATCTCTATGGACGTTATATCGATTTTTTAAGTTTCATACTGAAGAAGATAATTCTTAGACACTGTATGTCCATATTGCACCTCCTACGGCTGAACGCCTGAACCGGGGCGCATCAATTTCAACGGGGCTCTAAGAGTGGCAGAATTTTAACAAAATGAGGCCCCCTTATCTTCAAAAAGATGATATACAAAATCTGAAAAGAATTGAAATGATTTAGGAATCGAAAAGGAAAAAAAATGTTCCAACTGGTTAACACATTTCATCACTGACCAATCTTGGTCCCACCTAATTACCAATCCCCTACCCTTAGGACATAACACTTTACATTTGATAAGAAGCTTCCTCCTCATTCCAATATATATTTTAGTTTCATATGAAATCAATGCATTAAAGAAGATGCGTTTTCAAATATTTAATCATGCATACAAACCCCATGTACCAAATTTGGTCCCCACTTGGTGAGGTCCAAAAACCCCTGCAAATTCACAATTCTGGTGGGGCCTTCCTGTTTTAACATCACTTTGCAGTTAGTCTGTTTTTAGACACGTGTAGTTGTAGAGGAGGTTTTTGAAAATTGGTCACTTTTTTGTAGTTTAAGCCCTGTAACTAAGGCCCAATAGTCTACAAGTAGTGCAAGAGTTTAGAAATTTACAATGTGCCCCTTGTCCCCAAAAATGCTTCATACCAAATTTGAAAAAAAAAATATTTAATTCTTAACTTCGGTCACACCTGAGCGATTCCATGCGTTAACTTATTTAACCTCGCTAATAAAAAAAGTGTTTCACAACATTAGTACTTGGTATGCCCCCAATTTGTACTGATGCAGGCTACACATATGCGGCGCATTGACCCGACCAAGCTGCGTACGAATTGCTGTGGCTCGTTCTGCTATATATTGAGCAGCGCTTGTCTAGCAATAGTTTTTTGTCAAAAGCCCGCTTCAAGCACACTTACTGCACGCAGCCTGTCGGTTTCGTTTAGCCGCGGCATGACTTCTACAGATTCTTGACTCCAAAATGCCCGTTTTTTTCTGTTAATTCAGAAGTGTGGGAGTCCTTATAGAGTGGGCAACTTTGAATTTCATTCTCAACCACGTGTTGCTATGAATCAATAACGGGTAATCATATCGTGCTCATTTAAGCATGAATACATTGAGTACTTAACCATTGAACCATGCTGACACTCGCCTTGTGCTTTTATTTAAATTATGTGTAAAGTATCAGCAATGAATGCAATGTACAATTTATATTATACGGGGTTTTTTTTTTCAAAGCTTTATACCACATAGTTTCTTTTTTTGTGTTAGTATAAATATACATGAATAAAGATATTGCTCAAAATCAAGAAATGTGAAAATGTGTATTTGTCGTCGACTTCCTTACGTCTCTGAGAACGATGGCTGTACCTAGGTTAAGTCTAGGTGCAGGCCTGGGCAGATGATGGGGATAATCCTAGAGTGCCCAGTCGCCAGGGTCACCCTCTGGACGTTTCTGGAGTGCCCAGTCGCCATGGCGTCTCCCTCTGGACGTTCTGGAGTGCCCAGTCGCCAGGGTCCCTCTCGGCGTTGCTAACAGGGTCGGCGGAGAGGCAAAGCCAATACCCGTCTGGTGTCAGCGCAGCTGCTGGAGTTGCCAGAATGGTTTTGCAGGGCCCAAACAAACTGCTTAAGGGGCTCCCCTCCTATTTTTGTTGGGGTGAACTCCAAAGACTTGACTCCCCGAGGCCGTTACCAAAGGAGTGAAACTATTTGACCCATAACTTGGACTGGATCGAAGGCACCAGGGCGTATCCACACGCACGTCATTAACAGCATGTTTATAAGAGATAATGGATTTTCTTTACTTTGCGGTGTTTAACTCCGGCCACAAAAAGGTTGTCTCTGATGTCCACAATAATCCATATGGACTGTGTAAATCACAGTTCTTAATGTAACGGAGGAACTGCCTCCTCATCTTAGGAATGTGGATACGGCCATTGTTATAGTCCTGCTGTCAATATATGACTCTGGCTGTCTGTAGTGATGCCGATTGTTTTATGATTTCTTGGTATTCATGATGGATGGCCATGTATCGAAAACCGGAGTTTTTCTCGACTGGCTTGACCACCACTACTGCTTTAGCCTCCCGAGTCAGACACACGATATCCAGGTTTCTGTTCTCACTGATGTATTTAGTGGAAGGACAGATGAATAGAGGGGCGACGCTGATCATCAACCTGATGGTTTGTGTCCTCTATGAGCCAGAGTAACGCAAACTTTGGATTTTGTTTGAGCATACACTAATCAAGGTAACCAGAAGATCATCAGTGGAGGTACTGCAGACATTGGTAGGGCCTCCACCCTGAGTGAGATCACGGTAGTGATCTGCTCATTCCTCACTAGGTTACAGTTTTACTGTTATAGTCCGTATAAATAAGATCCCCGTCCCGCGTCACCGCTAAGTCCTGTGGTATTTTCCCTCAACTCGGTTTGCAATGATGTCAGGAGTTTACCTTGCAGATTAAGGAGCTTCATATTGGTTTTGGCTATCGCCACATGTTCCAGACTTGTTCTTCAGTAAGACAGCTAACACTGCCTATTTGTCATACCAGTGCCTATGGTGGCGGCGAGTAGTGGTTCGTTAACCAGTTGTTTTGACTGGAGCAGACGATATTGATACCGTTTCTGGATGTCTCATTGCGTACTCCCGTTCTTTTTGTGATGATGGATAATGATGACAGAGAACAAAACATTTCATTGTGTTGATCTGTGTTTATATCTCTGAGAAGAGAAACCGGTAACGTAACTTTTAGACGGTAACATTCTGAAATCGGTATTCTAGATTTGGTACGTCGACGTTAGGGTGAACGTCATTGGAGTCCAATATTTTCTTCAGGTCCTGAGAATGATCTGTCTGAGTTCTGTAATTTTGTTTGAGATTCATCTGTGCTTTTATCTAAGATAGATAGTGTTTAGATTCATTCTTCTCAATGGTCGTATTTCCTTTGATTGACAATGGCGGTGACCTCACGGTGCAGAATTTCTCTCCTCCGCTGGTCACAGCTATGGTCAGATCCCGCTAATTCCGTTTCCACTCACTTTTCTCATTTTGGACATCGACGATCTTTCTTCATATCGTGGATATATTCTGGCCTCTAGTTCTTCTAAATCTTCTGTAAACTTTTTTGTTTTCCGATCCGATTTCTTCAAGATACTTCGAATATGTCACAATTTCTCACGAGAACATGGGTAAGACATTGTGTCTCTTAGACGAATCGGAGAGGTGTTTTCCTACACAGTTAGTACATAGACTTATTTTACAAAGTTCACAATGATTCTGTANTAGTACATAGACTTATATTACAAAGTTCACAATGATTCTGTAAGGGTGCAGTTTCACAGAGGTCACACAGGAGGACTTCCTGGGCACTACGCCGGGGGTGCAGCATTTCTGGTGCCCGGGGTTACACGAGTAAACTCACTGTCAATTAAAGAAATAAACGTTAATATTTTCAGGTTCAAAATTTCAATTATGTCGGGCAGAAATTAATTCCTTAATGTGAATTTCATGTGACGTATAACAATCTATTTAAATCATATACAAACTGAGCCCGGTTGATTGATTTTAATCCATATTATTACACTACAAGTACACAAACATGCACCCGCTATTACCACACGCTTAAATTTTCATAAAGTCCAATAATCAGTTTTAATAAATCTATCTTACTAATGATCTTGAACATCCAATTAAACATTGTATTCAATTAAATATTTTGAAGACACGGTTATGCGTATATAATGTTGTCTTACCTCTATATCCAACATGGCCTCCGTGTTTTCTCGACCTTCAGTCTAGTCCTGCGATTTAAATACCCAGTTCGTGACCAAACAACGAGAGATCGCTTCAATAAGCATTCTAAGTTTTATATCCTGATTATCATAATACTCATCGATTGGAATTTCGATTTCAAAATAAATATCATTTATATACTCATTTGCGTGAAAAGCAGCATCCGACAACACGACGGATTTTTTAATACTCAAAATTCAAGTTGCAAAATATATAGTGTGTAAATAACAGAGACATGTATAACATATGTTTTATATATGTTACGCCTAATCTATGTTGCGAAATATATAGTGTGTAAATAACAGATACATGTATAACATATGTTATATATATATATGTCTCTGCAGGTAAATAAGGACAATTCAAGTTGCGAAATATTTAGTGTGTAAATAAGGAAATTTCAAGTTACGGAATTAATATTTACGTGTAGTGTGTAAATAAGGATACTCCTTTGAAAATCATGTCTGTAATACTTGGACCATTATTAAGCATGAATTTCGAACAAAAATTGTATACTAGAGAGAAAATATGTGGTTTAAAACAGATATTTCTTTAAAATCCTTTTATCGATACATTTTCTGTTGATGATCCTCATCTCCCGGTCACGAAAGACTGCAAAAAAATGAATTAACCTTACTTATAGGTATATAGACGATGTCTTATCAATTAACAATCATAAACTTCACAATTATATCCATTGGCAGACTGACAACTACATGATATGATAAACGTGATGACTTTTGACTTTGCAATCGTCAACTGTCCTTTTCTGCACACAAGCAGGTGATAGTGGTACATTACTACATAGAAAAGGAAAATTGACGGCTGCAAAGTCAAAGTTATCACGTTTATCATATAATGTAGTTGTCAGTCTGCCATTAGAGTCAATATTAAGTAAATATCCAAATATATGAAGCAGATTCTGTGGTTTCGATCTATGGTGTATAGCTATGGTGATTATGTCATTCCGCTGATTCTGACTGGTCTGGTTTACAAGTAAATGTACACACCATCTGCTGGTGATATTACCCATAATACATCAGCAGATATGACCAGAATAATATAAAGAGGATCTACGTTACTACTTTTATATGAAATGAAAATCTAACGTGCAAATACTGATTTTACATGATTGACAAACACTTTAATAGTTGGTCGATTTCTGGTCAAATGTGATGTTTGTAGCAAATCTGTTTAATTAGCTTTGATGTTCCTTTGACGTTGAAAAAGTTCTTTATAAACAAACTTAGTATTATAGTAAATGTATAATGCTGGGGTTCTTCAGTTCAGTTTACATTTTTTTTTCAAAATCTCAATAATCTGATTTTGTCCAGTTCTAGATAAATTATGTTGTATTAGTAGAAAAAGATCTTAAAGTAGATAAGTGGCTAGCAAACGTGTGTAAAATTTAGGGCTAGCATAAGATTTATTTGCCCCGTAACAAAATTAAATTCCAGTAGTTTTGACTGATTAAAACGTTTTCGTAAAGATGGAATTATGTTACAAGGAATACTCACAAAAAACACTGAATTGTATGAAATTTAAAACTTCACTGAAAATAGGATAATTTTCACGAGTATTCAGTTGATGGAGCGATAATCAAGTACTCGACTATTAGTAAGTTCTTAACACAAAACATTTGAAGAGACATGGCAGTCACTCTTGAAATATGGATGAAGAATATGTAGGAAAAAAATTACTCACTTTATCTCTTCACCTGGCTGTTGAATACAGGTAAACTCCCTTGAGGGTACAGATTATCAAACACAACCAAAGCAAAATTGCAACAATAAAGATAAATATTGATGATCTTGGTAAAAGGATAAAAAGAATGCAGAAGGGTGGTGGAAATTAAACAGACACCACAAAGAAGATTTCTCGTGTAAAACATGTACTAGGCGTGTTGTTACTATTTTTTTTTTCTCGCCATTCGATTTGGTCTCTCGCATCGCTCGGCACTAAATCTCTTTGTACTTTAATAAAAATTACAGTCTAGTTTGCCATTTCATACCAATTCCTAAATTGCAAACCGATTTCCAATATAAATTACTCCGTTTAACTGACAAGATATAAGATATAGGGTTGAAGGTTCATGGCGGGCATGGCTGAGCTCTAGGAGATGTTTCTCCTCCTGGCCGCCTGATCCCACCTCTAGTATATTCAGGTGTCTGTGTTTGACGACCTCCTACATTAATATCTCTAATAAGAGTTGTGAAATTGATCCCTATTCGTTATCTTTACTTTTTCAGTCATGATATTGAAATACCATGGGTTCCTCTGCCATAGAAATTACGATTGGTTACTGGTTAAAAACATGGGATACCAAAACAAAATTTTTATGGGATGATTTGAATTACCACGTCGCGCAATCGTTTGCAGAATCTGTAAATCTATCCCGCTGTAAGTAAGCAATACCTCCTAAACTGTTTACGATAAGGGTTATGTATAAGTTAATTGAAGTTCACATCATGATCTTTCATCTTGTTACCATGTTGTAGCCCAGTTCTGAGGTAAGGTTGGGGTCACAAACATATTTTAGTAACCAATAGCAGGGCCATGGAGAGGCCCATGAGCGATATGGCCTACCGACTTCATGTTTTTCATGTTTGTGATATGCAAGTTACTTTTTGTTTAATTTCATGATTAAATGATTCAATGAGTACTTGTTTAATTTATTTCAATTCAGCTTCCATCCAGTGAAGAATGTTTTGCCGTATATGTTACTAATAACTGGTCCATGGGCGTCACTAAATCTCAAAAACACGTCGTCTCCTTTGTTAACTGCGCATGTCACAACTCCAGTGGACTGCGCATAGATACCAGTCCCGGCAGTGTTGCTATGAACCACTCCCAGCTCGTCGGCATTCACCATCAACTGTACGGAATGATAAGACCCCGCACCGTCTAAAAATCCCCATGAAAATACATAAACCCCTGTCTCTGGAGCGATGAATATTCCCGAAAATGGATGGAAGGCATTACCGGCATTCGTTTTCACCACGTCGAATACAAGCATGCGGTGTACATTAGCTTCAGCTGATGGAAGATCGGTAGACATATAGGCGTAAAAAGCAATCGTTGTGACGTCACTGTACGAAGGACTTTATGCAGCGAGTAATCGACCTGTTAATGATATAAAAATGAAACTTCAATTAGTTGTAAATGTAATAAAAAGACAAAACAGACCAGACAACTTTTGAAATATCACGCTCACTTAAAACTAAACGCCAAATGCCAAATTCGGAAGTGGGTGTACACAAATAATATGCTCTTGATTTTAGTCCGCAGTATTCTTCACACTACCAGATACTGCTCAACACATACCAATTTAGGATAACGTATATCAGCGATCACACGGCAGCCTAGTTAGGTGCGTACTTGTCATCTGATGTTTCATTTTTTTAAAAAGCGTGAAGTTTCATTTAAATGAATTCAGTTTGCAAGGTGCAAATTGGAATCTATAGAAAAAAAATCTGAATAAAGCATTGAAGTTTGGAATATGTAACTTTTCTACTCTCATGTCGAGAAAAAATATGGATTCATATGCGCATCTGGTGCATCAAAATTGGTACCGTATATGATTTATATTATAAACAACGTGAGTCACAAAGATTGAAAATCAAATAGGAATTAAAGTTAGTTATAGTTGCTGCACGTTGTGCCCTCATAAAGATATGATATATCATATGCCGAGTAAGCACTGCCTACTACAAGAAATGGCTATGAAAAAAAGAAGTATAGTTTTGCAGCTGATGCCATTTCTTTATGATTATGAGCTTTGATTTCTTGACAACTATAGATTTCATAGAAAATTAATACCACGAAGTATCCCTATTGTTTGGTATCAGAGGAGTTTTACGTGTAGAAAAAGCTGTTGATACAAGCAATATATGATGACGCAGTTAGTGTTATGTTGTCATAATCATCAACTAGTGATATAAATTGATACATAGTGTATTTTGCAAGCCATATAAAGTAAACATGATAGCTTCAGCTGACGGTAGGTGAAAATCATATAGACTGACAAAAAAGTAAGAACGAAAAATCAATGCACATATTTGTGCTGATGTGGAACTATACCTTTACGATGAGTTTCGTATTTCTGGTTAATGGGGTTTAAACTGCGTGTCCTGCTAAGCGTCATACTTCCGTTTCCGCTGGTCGTGTCGTTGTGGCTCTCCATATCAGAGCTACTTTGTGGGCCGTGGTGTGGATTTCCTTGACGGTTGATGGTTTCTTCTAGTTTCCGGACATATGTTTGCAACTGTTCTATTTTTCTATCACTAAATGACAGTTGTTTAGTCACTTTTGTCACGCGTTCTTTATGGTCGGGCAACTGCGCTTCAAGAGAGTTTATTCGGTCATTCTGAACGTTAAATTTCTGTTCGAATTCCTTCTGTAGTTTGTCGATGCGACTGATATAATCTTGATGTAAAGATAACACAGTTTTTGCCAAATCAGACCCAGGGTCAGACTCTCCATACCCTGCGTAAGAATACACCGGTACAACATAGGGGAGGATCAGGGTACACATTAATGTGCAGGTCAACATTGTTCTTCTTGTCCAGTCCTGTCTACTGCAATGCGAGTGAAACGTTCTGTCTGGGGTTCAGCTTATGGTACATGACTCTATATTCCTTATCTAGTACGGATGTGTGTTATCTTTTTTTTAAGTAGAATAACAAAATTACAAACAATGTTCTTGGTCAAAAGATTGGGATGAAGAAGGCAGTCTTATTAAACGTATTTGAACTGCTTCAAATGTATTTGTTAGTGGTGTAATGATGCTTATACTCAGAGTTCTCATATAAAGGCAAAGATAACGAACAGTGATCATGTGATGAACATGTGATACTATATGTAGTATTCATTCTTAAAGAGGTTCGCACCTGACATTTGGAATAATGTCAATTTTTTTAGGAAGCATATTTTTGATTTCTACATTGAAGAAGAATTGGGAAATCAAAAAGAAAAACTGGGGGTCGCATGCTAGTTATTGGGCTACAGTGACTTAAACATGACTTTTTTGCACTTAAAGTTTATCAAAGATTTATTCCTTTAAACTTGATTTGTCTGTTATATTCAAAGCCTTGTCTTAAAATTTAAAATGGAAGTTAAAAAAAAAAAGTGGGGGGTTAGGATCGATTTTTTAAATTATTGGCCAAAATATTGAATTTTCACACAGATTTTCAAGCAAATTAACTTAGACTTTTCTAAGAATCAGTGTTCTGTTTGGGAAAATAAATGAATCAAATTAATAAATTACATTATCTTAATTCGTTCCAAGTCTCAGCTACTTGTATCATAAATTTCAAAACTGAAATATACCTTTAGGGTACAAAAATAGAGGTTTATCGGATGAAATAGAAACTGTAAAATCATGCAGATTTTGAACTTTTCGGTTAATCAATCCCTCCACAACAAAATATATTCCCTACCAAATCCTTTAAAAATTTGAATTGACACAAAATTTATCAACTGAATAAGGTTCAGTAATAGATGGGTAATATTTTTACACCAATGGGATTAGTATTGAACCAGTAAATACTTAGTTATAGCATCCTGCGTAGTTGTGCTCAAAAGCTAAGGAGCTAATTAACTTCCTTAATAGTGTAATATCAATACGCTACTAATTTTCTTCGCGATAATATGGTGAACAAAGTTATATTATTTATCCTGTACTATTGATACTAGTGAGTGACAAGAATTACATCTTAAATATTATAGCAATCGGAATCTGAAAACATGCAACATATATTTTGTACCGGCATTGTTATGAGGACCAGTCGAAATATGCAGCTATGGTCTTTACTGATTCGACACACAATTAAGAGCCAGTTCTGCGTATGATTTGTTCTTAAATCTTGTTTAAAGTCAGCATTTCGCAAATTCCATGTCTTTATAACGATGGAGATTGCCAATACAACCTGTTATAGGGTCAAATGTTGTCGGAAGTGTTTCATACAAAAAGGCGAAGTTAACATTGTGTCAAACGTAATCATAATCCAAAAAACATATACAAAATCGAGTGTAGGGCAACACGGACCTCCGACAAAAGCGAAGGTAGGATCAGGTGCCATGGAGGAGTAAGCATCCTCTGCTAACCGGTCACACCCGCCGTGAGCCCTTAGTCAATCGTTAAGCGTCCTTCATACATTGAATTTAACTGGGGATTATTCCGTTTAACTGATCAAGTCAATGAGCCCAAGGCGGGTGTGGCCGGTCGACAGTGGATGCTTACTCCTCCTAGTGACCTGATTCCACCTTCGGTGTGTCCAGGGTCCGTGTTTGCTCAACTCTTATTTGTATTCTATAACATGGTGAACTGTATACTTGTATATTTTATGTAATGATTGATTTGTGTTGTTTATGATTTGTTTACAGCAAGAGACAAATCAAATTTAAATGAATAAATCTTAAGTAAATTTTAAGTGCAAAAAGGTCATGTTTAAATCACTGAAACTCAATAACAAGCATGCCAATCCCAGTTTAACGTAGAAATCAAAAATACATGTACATTTCTTTAAAAAATTACATTAGTCCAAACTTCAGGTGCGAATCTCTCATTAATCTAGAATTTTACTCTAAGTATTGTATCGTATTGTAATGTTTTGTATTGTATCGTATCGTATTGTATCGTATCGTATTGTACAGTCATTTTGGTCAGTTGCAGATTCCTCTATTTGAACTCATCTGCCGCCCTCCCCCGCCCCTCAACGTAAGGATACTTCAGTGCTGACATTTTTTAAATTCTATTTACGGGGCATAATAATTTTTGGTTATCTGTTGTGCGCAAACTTATTAAGTTGAGCCATAAGCTTGTTGAATGAATGTGACAGATTTTTATATTTTACATGTGAATTTCTTGTGGTAAGATCGTTCTCATCAAATTGCTGACCTTGACCTCGGGGTTTCATTTACATTTGATAAACTTTCACCTTGGAATTATGCATATGGAATTTGGGCATTTTGACACAAATAT
>CAJDSM010001817.1:0-13828 GCA_903981925.1 Ostrea lurida
TCATCTCGTCCACCAGTTCTATATATACTGCTCTCCTTGCCAAACAAGTAAATAAGATTGCCCATCTCTTGGCATTTGATACTCCTCCTCTTGTTTTCCTAGCTGAAACTTCCCAGGGTCCAAAGGTATCAACTCCTACGTAGGTGAAAGGTGGTGATGGTTTACATCGAAAATCAGGTAAGTTTCCCAGGGACTTTCCGGTCTTCCCGACGCAGCTTTCTACAAGTAACTACAAGAGTTTAGAGCACTGATGATACAAGCTTTTGGCGCCCATGATTCCCAATATTCCATGCCGACTTCACTCCGCCCTCTGATAATGTACGTCCCTGATGTCCGGCATTTTTGATGGTAATACTTTACAAGTAGATTGCCACTTGCGACTTTTGCTTTTGGGAATGATAATCGGTCCATTTGATCCGGCCAATAGATCTCCGGTAAGGATTCTGCCTCCTACACGAAGTAATCCTTCATCGTCTACATACGGGTCTAGGTTTCGTAGAGGACTTCCTTTGACAACTAATTTCTGATCTTGAAGCCTCTCTATGTCCTGTCTGTAAGCTTCATACTGTGCACTTTTGATAACTATCACTTCCATGTCTCTGTGTAGTTTTGTAGGACTTATAACTTCAAGATTGAGTTTCCTGCGAATTGATCTGCGCATGAATAGCAGTCCACGAATCAAAGACTCCCAGGATGAAAATCTTTGGAAAAGATTTGTGTTCAAACCACAAAACACATTAGTTTTAGCAACAGTCACAGTCTTTTGATTCACAGTCGTTTTCTGGATCCAGTAATGGGAATTCTGATGAAGAGTCACACGAGTCAATATTCAAAATAATCTTAGGTCCAGATAACCATGACGATTTTACTAATTCATTCACTGGAATAGAGCGTGTTCCAATATCAGCGTGATTCTGGTCTGATGCAACAAATGTCCACTGTTCAGGAGATGAACTGTTGAGTATGCGATGAACCCTGTTAGAGACGTATGTGTGAAATCGCCTAGTCCTGTTATGTAGGTACCCCAATACAACTCTGCTGTCAGTGTTAGAATCGAATATCATCAATTTGTGTATCTAACTGACGTTTAACAAAGGCAGTAATTTCCGTAGCAAGAAGTGCTGCACAAAGTTCTAGTCTTGGGATTGTATGACCATGGTGAGGAGCTAGTTTCGATTTCCCTGTAACAAATCCTACATGATTTTGTCCATTTCTTGTAGCTTTGATGTACACGACAGCTGATATGGCCTTTTCAGAAGCATCTGCAAAGGTATGGAGCTCAATCCTTTCTGCATTTTTAATGGATGTTGGAACATAACGTCGAGGTATTTCTACTTCAGACAAGTGATGGAGAGAACTTTGCCATGACCGCCAGCGCAAGATAATGTCCTTGGGTAGCAGCTCGTCCCATCCGAGTTCCAACTGTGTTATGTCACGGAAAATGAATTTTCCTGAGATAATGACTGGTGATAGAAAACCTATTGGATCGTACAAACTGTGCAAATAAGATAAGATGCCTCGTTTTGTTTCTGGTACATCTTTGAGATCCGTAGAGAAGGAAAAAGTATCTGAGGATAAGTTCCATTTCAGGCCCAGACTACTCTGTGATGGAATAGTGTTTAGATCTAATTGTACATCACTAAGATCTCCAGCCCTGTCCTTGTGACACATTTCTTTCATAATTTCTAAAAATCTCGGTCTTCGATGGACAATCCCGGAATGTCGTCATCTTTGGTTCGTTCAAAGATCGGAGGAATTGTATTCCAGTTTCACGTGACAGGTGAGAATCAGAAAGTTCCTGAGGTGTAGAAATGTTCAAATGAGATGAACATGGTATGAAGTGAGTTCCTCGTCCGGAGGGTAAGATCCGAGTCTTATTCGCTGTCACTAGTTGAGGTCTATGAACATTCCCTAAACAACATTCCCCAATCACGGTCCATCCCATGGGGAGTTTTTTGCGCAAATGGAAGATTTGGTTTATCGATTCTTTGTTCCAATACGTAATGGGCACAAGGAACATCACGTCCGATCAGAATAACTTCAGCGTTGATATCTATTGATGGAATTTCAAGTTCCAATCTGTCAAGTGGTTAAATGATGTCACTACAGCGGCCGTTGGGATCTCCTCGTAGGACATTGGGATATCATCACACTCTATAATGGACGGTAAGTGAATCTGCTCGCCACTGTGAATTGATGACATTACGAATTTGAAGGCTTGTCTCCCAGAGACCATGTTTGATCCATTACATGATGACAATGTATAGAAAATATCTTTTCCCGGACTCCAAACTTGTCGAAGAAAGATGACCTAGCGAGGGTTCTACTGCTCTGGTCATCGAAAATAGCATACGCTCGTTTCTTTAAGATCCTCACGACCAAGTGGAAAAAACGTCCACAAGAATAAATTTTGCACACGATTTTCCTTGGAATGCGCCTGAACAAATTTGAGTGCATTGTTGTTGAGAGATCCTGATGAACATCTTGTACCTTCAGCACTGTGTGGATTCTCTTTATCCTCCCCGCCTTGGGAATTATTCACATGTAAAGCCCACAATGATTTTCACTTTGACACAAGTCACACTTCAAAGTCACAGCACAGTCTCTTGCTAAGTGATCGTAGGTCACAACATCTGAAACATTTTCTGTCTTTTTTGAGTAGCTTTTTTCTTGTGTTGATAGGAAACGCACGGAACTTACGACAGTCTTTGATAGTGTGATTCGATTCGCCTCTGTGTTCAAGAAAACATAGTTTCTTTGTCCTGGTAATTTTCTAGGATTGATTTCCGTTTTTCTTGAACGAACTTGATTTAAAGATTTTGGTTTTGTCTCCTTCATTGGTTCACTAAACTGAAATCCAGGGTCATTTCTCACACGACATAAGTCTTGTATGAATTTCACGAAGAAAGTGAATGGTGGTAAGGAACATTATGCCGCTCCTTGTACTCTGAAGCTTTGTTTATCCATTTCTCTCTCCACTGATAAGGTAGTTTGTTTACGATTGGTGCTATTCCAAGAGAGGTATCATAGTAAGATAAGGCTGCTGAGTATCTAGGATTCTTTTTCACACCGTCGACTTGAGTCAAGAGGTCCGATAGTCTATAGAGTTCTTTGGGTTCTTTCACAGAAAGAGATGGAAATGCAGCTATCTTCAATTTCAGTGAGTTGTCAATGAGTTCGATTGCTCCGTATCGCTCATCTAATTGGTCCATATTTGATGCAGTCCTTCATTAGGATTCTCTGCGTTGGCTTGTTGAATATCTGCTGCATGTCTTGGAGGATTCTGGTCCCAGCCATCTAACAAGTAGTTGTAGTTCCTCGAATGCAGAAATTTGCAAGTCCCTCACAATAGATGTAAAGTTCAGTTTCCATGCATTGTAAGCTTCTGGTTCATCATTAAATGTTTTAAATCTGGATAATAAAACTTCTTTTCTGAGTAAGAATCTTGACACTGATTTCATAGTGTTCTCTTGTGGCTGTAATTCACTTCTGAAATGTTCATTTCTAAAAGGAACTGAAGAAACATCGTTGTAGTAGTTGTCTGCAGGAATAGTTTGCACGATTCTAGGATTCACATGAGAGTCTAAACTTAATTCACGGTCTCGAGAAACACTGTCAACATAATCTGCAACACGCTTATGTCGGTCACTAGGTAAGTCATCCAAGAAAGAAATTCCGACACTTTTGTTTTCGCTCTCGGCTTCCTCGAATATTCTAGCTTCTGCATCTGCGATGGCGGCTGACTTTGTCTGGTTCAAAGATTTGATTTGTTCCTTCGATTTTAGATTTTTCGGTTTGAAGTCGACTTGTTTTTCTGATGACATGTTGTAGCTTTAGTTTTTTTCTGTTTCAGCTTTCTGTTGTTAGTTGAATCCGTTGAGAACTGTTGATTTATCGGCTGACAGAGCTTCTAGATTGAAGATCTGTTAGAACGCACTTGCACGTGAAATAGTATCTGCTGCATCCAGTAGAGTATCCTCAATGGGCGGTTCATCAGTTTGATCTATGATTGTCTCCTCTTTTACGATATCGTGGCTTCTGTGTTTGAGTATATCTTGTTACTCTCTGCTGTTGTTTGTTCTTTTGAGAAATGGAGCAGGAAATCATTTGCACGCAATCACAATAAGTAAAGGCTTAAGCTTTCGAAAGCTCTGCTTTTATCTTACCAATTCCTTTATAGTTTATTTTGTGTAATAAATTTCATCTATGTCCCGAAGCATTTGTTTCTTCAGTATCTCTTGAACAAGCATTTTCTTCCTGAGATCTTATAATTTTTCAAAAATGTAGAAATTGAATCAAGCGCTTTTTGCCCCCTGTCATGGTCTTCAGTCGACGTTTTATCCTCAGTTTTCTCTGTCTGTTCGGTATACATCCTCACTTTCCTCAGCATTGACTCTGCTCTTTTTCCTCCAGTTGCCATATTTTAGCTAGGGGTACATACTACGACAATACTAGAAAATGTCATTAGCACATAAGAAACAATTAAGGGAATCCTACTTATAGTTATGCTGGTTGAACTTGATACTTAAAATGTCTTAGAATCCACTAAACATAACATTTGCTGGACCCAAAATATTTAGTAATTAGTAATACCAATATAACTGCATTATATATATGTTATGATAAAACAATTAATCAAAATTAACTGGTCTGATAATATTGTTCAAGTCAGAGCTTCCTCATAAAATCTTTTGCCTATATCACTGAGGGTGTCAGGCAATAGATGACTACACAACGGCCTCAGGTTAGGATATTGCACGAAATGTAACATATAGTCAATCACTGGTCCAAAGAACAACACCCAGGAAGTTTCACGGAATGCAAAGGCGTTGGAGATGCTTGGTATAAAAGGGCGTGATAGAGGGATATAGGATGGGATAAGCCAAGACGCTTTAGGGTGTTCCACTGATGCGAGGCGATAAAACGTATTATCCCAGGATAGGTTCGTACTGTCGATCCCTCAGACGGGCTAATAGAAATGGATGGAGCGGATAGAATACTCACGATTTTGTTTACTGTTCTGCCACGTCCCTCGTGGAGTACGTTGTCAGCTAAAAAAGCACCCCAAAGCGCAAGTTTACTTCTTTATTTCAGTAGTAGCAGTAAGTTAACGGTACAGCGGGAATAACAGCAAATATTTTGCCATTGACTTAAAACAATATAAACAATTTTGCAGTCTACGATACTCATTCAGAAGAGTTGATCATTGAGCTAAAATAAGAATCCATTTATTTCAACGTAATAATAATAGAACTTTAGAGAATATAAATAGAATATGAGTAGAAAAAATGAATCACATAATAGATAAAAAGTACAAGAACATACACATCAGCTGCTCCCTCTATGCCGACCAAGAGTCAATGAAAGGAGGACCGTCCCAGACGCTAAATGGTTAATGACAGAAATCAGTTGACTCCTCTAACTAGAGATTGTGATCTTCTGCGGATACACAAAGAAAAATGTCTTGAATGTTGAAAACTCGGAAGTATTCACAATTAACTAAAATAAATGTTTTCCGGACGCCAACGAATTCCGGTGGCGTCACACCCATAGACTCATGGTCCTGGAATTTGCATGGCGACTTGATCAGCAGCGACAGATCAATACATTTTTTGTTTAATTGATTGGGGAACGTTTGATCCCAAAGAGTCATAACAACTTATTTGCTGATAAGAGTGGGACGCGATAACAAACTCACTCTCTTCCAAACTCGACTCCAACATCCTAGGAACCCCTGATTCCGTCGTAGATACTGCTGCTGCTTGTACCGTGTAGGGCTGATCTGTTAAGGGCGGCGACAATTCAGGGGTTCTGTTGGAATCAGATGGCTGTTGGATGAGGGTACTTTGACTGTACCGCTTAGCTCGGCCTTTTCCTCGGCGTGGGGTGTCAATCGGCTGTAAACTTCTCCGGGATGCTCTGGAATTTTGTTTTATACGCACAGGTGGCATTTTTGGCCTCTAATGGTGTCGATGGATTTTCGATGATACAAAAACAGTCTTTGTCTGGCTTCTATCCGATACAAAAAGGCGAAGTTAACATTGTGTGGCTTCTATCCGATATGATGTGGAAAAGGAAGATGCTAATCCGTTCTAGGTTAGGTTTTATTTATGATACAATTGTACCATGACTAACTCGTATTACGAAAGTTACCTTGGGACAATTTAAACACGTAGAAACCTGTCATAAATTAATCTGAACTATTTGATATAAAATCAAATAATTTTTATTAAATTTGATTGATATTGTGTAGCAGTTTGTAATATTAAGGAACATATTATTTCATAGATAACTGCAAACAACGCCATGACGTATATGTTTATAGACATCATCTTGGAACAGTGCCTAAGAAGAAAATTGCTTGAAATGTTTTTCTAGAGTTGCAGGAATTTAATGGTTTCTATAAGCATCCTTTGCCCTTTCAACTGATGGGTTTAAATATTTCAAATATTCTAAAGAATGTGACAGATAAAGGAAAAGTTTGTTTGGTTTTGAAGACTATGGCAAAATTCGACTTCATCATTTGTTAGTTATGAATGTAAAGACAAAGATAACTAACAGATCAATATCGTAAGTCCTAAATATAATACAAAAAAAAAACAAAGTTGGGCAATCACGGACCCCTGGACACACACAGAGGTGGATCAGGTGCCTGAGAGGAGTAAGCATTCCCTGTTGACCGATCACACCCGCCGTAAGCCCATAGTCTTAATCAGGTAAACGGAAAAACAATCCGTAGTCAAATCAGTGTGTGATGTGAAAAACGGCCCTTAACAATTGGTTATGAAACAATCAACAGCATTTGGACGTCAAGGGTAGATCAGATTGGTAAACTTAAATTTATAACGACCATAGAATTACGAAATGCTGCCTTTAAACGTGACTGTTAAACCCCTGCCAAACAACAACTTGTTCTGTAAGTGCCTGCCTCGATTCCAAAAAACTGAATCATACGTAGAACAAGTCTTGCGATATCGGATAAGTTGAGAGACGATACACACCATATGCAGGTTTGATTGATGGAATATTGCTACATGAAATATGGGAAGTTGACGTATGGAGAAGCAAATTGTCCGTTTGCTCATAAAGTTGATAGTGTATTTGCCCGTTAATGTTATTGTTCAATAGAAATATCCAATTACGAAGGCAGAAACAGAATGGAAGACTCTGTAGTTCCTTTATTTCCTTAGTTCGTTTGGGATATATTGAATCGACACATATGAAATTGATGAAATCAGTATTTATTGATAGATGTAAAACGTCAGCGTCAATATATCGAAATGTCGAATTTAAAGGCCACCCGCCTAAGAGATTTCTTCTTTTCATGTAAAAGCTTTTTGAATGAATCTGCCTCATAAGAATATTTACTTCAAATATATTAAGATATCCCACTTTACCGCAAGCTGCATCAAAACAAAACTTGAGAGAAAACAACAATCATTGTAAGGAAGATACTTTTTGAAATGGTTGAAGTTAACACATAGTGATTAATCCCAAATTCCAAACATGATATATAGATAATGATAGAATGTTGTCACATAATTATAGCGAACTTGGATAAGCCGCTGAAATTGCCCTATTTTTTCAAAAACTTGTATTTATATAGAATATACAAGTACAAAACATATAATGAATAACTCTGTTGGGGTTTCTTTATTTCTAGTTTACTTGATATATTGATCCTATTGTGCTATTGAATTTAAAGGAGTTTTATCATGAGTTTAAAAATTTCGTTATTTTTTGATATATCAAAGAAAATATGCTCTTTAAAATCATTCATCCAAGTTTATTTGTGTCAAAAGCTGTTATTTTCAAAGATATAGCTGTTTCAAAGTTTGAATTTCCTAATATGCATATTTTATCGAGCGATGGAACGCGCCATTGTACTGCTGACGTCATAGTGTCAAAGACAGCACTGTTTTGTTTAGAAAAAGCGATCACATTATCACGTTAAAGAGCCGTTACAAACAGATAGCGATAAGTAGGATAACAAACAAGATAATCTGGCCCCGTATTGTTGCGGATTTGGGTGTACAGACGCTGCATGGGAAGAGGTTTTTCTACATTCCCAAAGGGACTCGAAATGACCATTTATTTGCAAACTGAGGCCTTCGTCCCCACCCAAAATCATCTTTGTGAGTCAATAGGCTTTAAAAGTGAGTTGGAAAAAATTGTACAGTTCAATGTTCATAATTTTGATTCTTCAACAGTTCTTAGCACTAAAGATTTTATATATTCATTACCTTTTTTTCCCCGTGTATGGTTTTAAACATGCAGGTTGGGTCCTTTGTTTTCAGGTATGATTTTAATACGCATTTTTCAACACCTGGGTTTTGGTCTTGAGAAAGGAGTTCCGTTTCCCCAGGTGAAAATCGGTCATGAGTAGTGTTTCACTCGGAGAATTATCGCTTGCCCTTTGAAAACTTACAATATTGTGATAATTAAATTACAAAAGTATTCTTAGAAAACAGCCAATCATTGTTTTTTTAATCGGAAAATCTTAACACGAAATAAGCATATAGCATGTACACGGGCCCCCGTTTGCACGTGCTAAAATCAACAAAGTGAATCAGCACGTTTTTTGTTTTACGAAGACATTGTATATAGACTGCGCTTGCCACTTGAGTGTTCAATTTCCCCTCAAGGCAAAATGCTTTTCTTTTCACTCATCTTATGAGTGTGAAATAAAAAAAAAAACAAAACCCTATTTTGTGACTGCATGTTTCATATCAAATTACACCCAAAATAATTCTAACTCTTATGTTATCAATTACAGAAAAGCATGAAAAAATTGTCCGATGTTGAAAATATTTTGGATTGACCTCTTGCCTGAAAACACCATATTTCACCAAACTGGTACTCCAATTTCGCACTTCCCTGAGAACTGAGTCTTGATTCCACGTGTCTTTTGCACGTAAACGACTGACTTGTTACTCATCTTACCAATACTTCATGCCAACAATGTATGGAATTTTAATTCATTTAACGCATTTGTTTTCTTTTACAGCACAGAGCTCTAAATAAACGGCACTCAAACATACTCCTTGAGCAATTAACGATGGTGTTATATGACCTGTATATCGGTACATTCGTATTATCACCGGGCACTGCCTGAGCTACCAACAAAATTAAACAGATAGTTTTATATTTTTTTATTTTATTTTTATAACTTCGACTATTTTCTAAGTTTCTACAAAGAAATATCGAGTCTGCTTAAACTTCATGAACAAAATTCTCGTGCTATGCCCTGAAGATTAAACATGATTACATGTGTATGTAGAGGCTTCGCATCGTCAGCTACTTGTAGGCGTATTTTCTTCGTTATTATCGACTTGCCTAGAGGTTCAAACATGTAAGACGAATGTTCATTAGCTAAAGTATTTCATCCGATGTCATAATTGCCTCTCTCCATTTCTAGAGTTGATTTATTTACGTTAAAACTCAGAGCGTTCACGATAATCATACGCTCATCTGTTAAAGAATTGGACATCTATGAGCGCAGTATGACGGACATGACCACGTGACCCGCTATCTCGATTAACGAAAAATTGACTGCGAGGACCCTAACTTTGAGGCGTATTACAAAACTAATGTACGGCTTTAATTGCCTTTAATGAACTGTGATGCGTTTTTAGATAATAATTAGAATGTAATTATGTCCTAATCTAAAAAGTTTTGAATCTCCGTGATAAAACTCCTTTAAGGTCACCACTATGGATTTTTCTTACCACGTAGGAGCTTTCGAATAAATTCTACTTCATCACAATATAAAAACAGTTCAGCTAACAAAGGGCCAAATTCGTGCCTATCGAAATTCCAACAGTGTGTTGAAATATCTGGCCATCACAAAACTACAAAGATATTTTTTAAAATCAGGAATACATAAAATAGTACGCAAAACCGTTGCTAAATTGTTACTATATCTAGATATTTCATCAAGAACGACACATTTGGACGAGTGGGAATTTGCAAAGTTTATGTTTGTTTGATCGGACGCCCATAGTTAAGTAAGTATCCGTTACGAATAGTGATCTATTCGAAACATTGTTTTATTTTCCTCTCTACAGCTTTTAAAACCGTATTTGGAGCATGGGATTTTCTTTACTGAAGCTCAAAGCATATTCCTAAATGTCATATTGTGCTTTCGGGAAATAATAATAATAACCTTTCACATATCAACAACATTAAAACATACAACTTTTCAACACTTTACACGACCATCCCGCAAGATAAATTAAAGACAAGGCTTTGTAACATTATAGACAGTTGCTTCTTTAACAAATATGAAAAAAGGAAATATTCTTATCTGGAGGAATTTTATTCAGTGAATAAAATAATAAATATGATGAACTACTCACACTGAAAAAGTTTATATTTCTACAAATAGTCAATGATTTAGGATAAATATAGAATCTCCCATGGTTCGTGGTTTGATATGATTATTGTCCAACGAGTTGTGTTTTCTATCTCCGAGCCTTTGCGAAGGGATGGAAACTTACAACGAGTTGGATAGTGATCTTATCAAACCACGAACCATTGGATATTCCTTTTATTACATATTTTATCCAAACAGACTAGGCCTAATGAATTAGCGTTTCAAAATTCTCTTTTGTTTACCTGAACCCGAATTACTTACATCCGCAACGTTAAGAATACCTTGCTGCGCAATTTTTCATTCATAAGAGATCATCGTAATGAGAAAAAATACATCTTGGGACATTTTCCATAGAAATTGTGTCATCCAATGATGACGTCATAGATGATGCGAGGTGGGTTTTATTTTTTAATAGTCGCGAGTGTGAATGTTTACGAGGGACGTGGAACTTTTATTGTTAGATATGCTTGGGTTTCTTATATGCATCTCATTCTGTATTTGTGACGGAAGCGTTTTGTGAGCAGGTACCCAGGTTCATTTGGTGCATGGAGTTGGAATGCTGATATCGGATTATCCATTAAATAAAATGGTAAATGCATGTATTTGATAACAGATCTTATTGTGTTTGTTTCCTAAAGTGGTCTATCGAATTTTTTAACACTTGGAAATATTTACAAGGTACGTCATTCAGTCTCGAAAGGAGGAAGGGGATCTTTACATTACATAATGATCTTGTTTGCGGTTGTAAGGTGTCGCTAAGTCATATGTTGACTGATTTGTTTCATACTCTTTGTTGGACTGTCATTTTCCTGCTGGTTTAGTCTACGGGTAATCCCGTTTGGCTTTATTTCGACTGCAGGCTCACGGGTGTGACCGGTCAGCAGAGGATGCTTACTCCTCCATTCACCTGATCATACCTTCGCAATTGTCGGAGGTCCGTGTTACCCTACACTCGATTTTGTATATGTTTTTTGGATTTATGATTACGTTGACACAATGTTAACTTCGCCTTTTTGTATCTAGTGATCAGCCATTCAAAAAATGATTTTGTTAAACTCCACTCTGATTCTACACACAAGTATTCCGAATTGATATTAAGCAATGCTGGAGTTCCTCATTCGGACAATATCTTTGTCGTTTTTGGCAATCTGGTCTCCCAGCAGTCTGTTGGAATTTCAATGGGCACGAATTGTGCTCCTTTATTAGCTGACCTAATTTTATACATGTATTCTTATGAGGCAGAATTCATTCAAAAGCTTCTATGTGAAAAGAAGAAATCTTTAGCGGTACCCTTTAATTCAACATTTCGATATATTGACGACGTTTTATCTATCAATAATAATGATTTCCATTCATATGTCCATGGATTTCGGAAACTCATTTCTGATTTTTTAGCTACATGTATATGTGCAAAGTAAAATAGGATGAATTAATCACACGTTTTCAGGAAGCATATTGTGTTTTTCAATTCCTTTCTCGTTCCAGGTTTAAGCAAAACATTAAACTTTGCAAACAACTGGTTGGAATAAGATGTACTAACGTCCACTTGATTTGATTAAAAAGTCATTTAAATACATTAGAATTATCATGAATCAGTCAGGCAGTGCCCATGAATTACTAAGCGATATAATTTGTGACCAAACATTTGAAAATTTTAAAAATGGCAATAGAAAAACGTTCTGCATTACATAATTTATCCTAAAGTTCATGTCAGTAAATCAATTTAAGCACAAGTAATATCAAATTTAGATTCAGTTTATATTATTCCATAAAATCAAATAAATTTTTATATATTCAACTCTTCTCCATACAAGTTGAAATAGATTTAGAATATAAAAATCCTAATGCTGCTCTGATTTGGATGACATGCTGTTTATCTTTAGCAAGGATCTGCAGCTGAAATTTGTCCTGTTGTTTTCAGGCGGCATTGATAAATCCAAACTCCCGTATGCGCTGCTAATAAAACGATTACAATGATTCCAAGAAACAGTATTCCATGAATCACTGAGAATTTCTGGAGATCAACCTGGTCATTTTCTGGGGCAGTGATCTGTTTAATGTATGTTCCATTGTTCTCTGGATGGTTTCCTTTTTTAAAAGAAAATGTATTTTCTTATCAATAAGCTGATCAAGTGATCCTGAAAAAAGTAAATCAATTCCCCATCATTCTGAATATAAATGCCAGAAAATCAATTTGAGCATAAGAAATATGAAACAAAGATTCAGTTGCTAGTATTCGTCAAAGTAAAAAGAGTTTTGCAGGTGGAGTAGGCTTCAAAACATATATGTCCTAATATTGCTCTGATTAGGATCGATTGATTATTTAATGTCTTACGTCCCACTCGAGAATATTTTACTCAGATGGAGACGTCACCAATGCCGACGAAGGACTACAAAATCTAGGCATGTGCTCGACACTCAGGGCATTCGAGCAGGTAGGGATTTTTATCATGACACACCTGCTGTGACACGGGGCCTCGTTTTTTCCGGTCTCATCCGAAGACCCACCCCATTCAGCCACCTCTTACGACACACAAGGGGATGCTGAGGACCTATTCTAACCCGGGTCCCAACAGAACTCGGATGGCGTACTGTTTTTCTTTGACATGGATCTGCAGCTGAGATTTGTCCTGTTTTTCAGATTGCATTGATGAATCCAATATCGACGTTTCCGAATATCTACATATAATTTCAATAACGCTGCGATAGTTTATGTGTAGTAGATAATGAAAATTTGTGCTTACGTCAATTTTTGCTTTTAAAAGACATACATGTAAACTATTGTTGTGATTTCAAATATAATTATGATACAAGTCATCGAAAACATGAAGGCTAATTTATATATTGGTACATGTATGCCAAATTTAGAGCATTTTTTACAGATCGTCGAATGATCTGTAAAAAATTTCGATTGGTCAAGAGTGTTATGTTTGGTAGGCTAACATGTTTTCATATCTTGCTAGATAGAGTTTGCTGAAAAAGTCCAGCATTATAAGAGCTCCTGAAAAATCTGGCTATGTACGACAGATTGTGTGTATTAGAGGTGTTCCTGTCCGTTCGTGTGTTGTGCTGCACGCGGTGGTACAGACTGTGACACTCGATTCGCAGTATAGATATAGCGAGCGTATTGTGTTAGAAGATGGAGAGTGTAAAAGCTAAGACGAAGTTATTGTTGAAACTACAGCCGAACTCGGCTGCTTGGTGTCTTTCAAATTATTCTTCCCTAGCTTGTGTGACAATGCTCATTTGTCATCTGCATGTTTGAGTTTCCAGCTGATTCGTAGTCTCGTTAAACCAGACGCTCGGCTTTGTAAAGACATGCAATAATAAATGTTACCGCTAGGGAGCGCATATTCAATTTCGGTTTGAATTTACCCCACACAAACAGAGTCAATTCTGAAAATTTTGATGGTAATTAGTTGATTAAGGATTAAGGATTATCTCCCTCAGGCA